>CM053503.1:132077625-132126717 GCA_028627145.1 Eidolon dupreanum | reverse complement strand
TTTCAAAACTATAAACTATTATACAAATGTAAGATTTTGTTGAAATGTTTTCAATAATCTGCTGTTTTTATTATTATGCTTTAGTACATTAACCACTGCTTTATCTTTTTCTTAATATCTTCAAAGTTCAACATAATAGATACCAAGATACTCTTTTCTAAATAATGGCAGAGACTCATTAGAAAAATCAAAGAATAATCAGAAAAGCTTATGACAACAAGCAATTTGAAATATAGACCACTTTGACCATTCTAATAAAGTATGTGTAATGTTTGCGAAATAGAAACTATATAAAGTACTGTACATTAAAAAATCTTATACTGCTATTCCAAAGAAAACTTCTTTAACGAGAAAATTAAATTATTGATTTATTAAAAGTACAATGTGGAGTTTCTTTAAAGAACAAATTATTTTAATGTATTTAATATGATCTTTTTCCAATTGCAATATGCATATATTTTATATAAAAAATTGTATACATGAAGTATGTATTTATTTTCAAAAGTAAATTTTTTAAAAAACTACAAAAAAAAAAGAGCCCTGCTTCTTCCTATAAATATCTACCCTATTCAGCCAGCTAAATGACATCTGGAATTCTAAAAAGCATATTCATTCGTTTGGTGTAACTTGATCAAATATCCCTAAGCATATTGTAAAATGTTAATAATCATTTTATCTTTAATTTGAATGAGTTTCAGAATTATTTTTAAGAGTAAATTTTAATAAGAAACTAAGAAGAATAGAAAAAAGTTAAGGGACAGGTATAAAAAAAAAAACAGACAGTCTTAAGCAACTTAAATTCCAAACTATTAATAACTCACTCTCAAAGCATATAGCCGAGTCAACATGTATGTCAGGGACAAACAGTATAAATGAAAGTTCTATAAATTAACTTTCATGTAGAATATATTTACTAAAGGGTAGGTAACAAAACATGTTAATTTGAATACACATTATTAAAGCTCAATAGTAACAGCAGCAATTATTTAGGACTTAGATTAACAAAAGACATTTTTTTAAGAAAGAAGAATTTTATCAATGACTTTAAAATTGATGGTGCACAGTAACCATTAAAATACACCAACTTTTAGCCAGTTTTATTACTCTTAAATTCTCTAGAGACAACACATGCTCTTCTAGCCTATATCCAGGGTAGTCTACTACCACAGCCCTATCAAAGTTAAAATTTCTAAGGTTTTCATTAGTTTTATACCTGTTGTACAAAGTGTAAATTGCAACTTACATAAAAAAAAATTAATGGCCTTCCATTTTAGTCACTGATTTCAAATATTGTCTAGAGAAAGCCTAGGCTAGTTGTACTGACAAGGTTGGATTAAAAAAAAAAAAAGAGGCATATAAACCAGAATTTAAGCCCAAAATCTAGGAACATTGTATTGGCCATGTACAGCACATTTGAATTTGTTCCAAAAAGACATGGCCACGATTGTGCTTGTAGTGACAATATTCTCGCAAGTATTTCAGAGGTTATATATGATATTTTCTTGATATGACCAAAGAGCAAATATCTGTAATACATGTAAATTTAACCTCATAATAACCCTGATGGTAGTGACATCTAATGTATTAAAACAATTTAATTTAGGCAAGATGCAAAACATATTAGAAGAGTTAAGCAAAACAACAGAAGATTAACAAAGAACAGATCATGGTCTTTAATAGAATATAAACATAATTTTAATTTGAACTCTCTATAGTATTTTGTATGAATTTTTGCTTGATACTAATAATTGTAGAAGAAAAGCTGATTAAGAAAAATTCAACAAATCTAAATTTGGCTTATAAGAAATTTTTCTTTCTTTTTTCTTAGTTTTTAGGGACATTTTTTTCTAAATCAAAACAACAGTGAGTATGCAATAAAAGTGACATTCTAGTAAAATATAAAGAAAACAGAAGGAAAACATTTGTATGACTAGGAAAAGGAAAGTCTCTATGTTAAAAATCCCAATACAAATATCTAGAGACTGTTTTCTGGCCCTTGTAAATCAAAGCACAAGTTTCATTCTTTATAATATCCCAGCACTGAAATATATGAAAAGATCTTAAAATGTTATGTGGATCTAGATATTGATTTAAGAGATAACAAAATCACAATACAAGTGATAGTTATTTGTATGATAATGTTAAAATATTTTCTGTAATAAAGATAACTTACTACATGTGAACACATGACAATGCTTGAGCATGTTATTATAAGACATGGTTCATTTCTAATTGCTTTCAGAATTTCAACAACAATTTCAATTACAACTGCTAGAGCAGGGAACCCACTTAGGTAAATTAAGTAGAACCAGAAAGGGAAAGCCTATGGTTAGAAAAAGAAAAAATAAAGCTATAAATTTTTTGTGAATTGAGATAATAAGAGGTAAGGCTTATCTCTGAAGGGGCTCAAAGACACACAGCTCTCTGGTTGGGAAGTCTGTTCCTCATGCTTGGGAATGGTTCTGTTTCCATGTATTTACCAGACTCCTGCATGCATATATTGTACCCCATATAGAATCCTAACACCGGGCATACAGGCTGACCTCAAAAAGTTCACAGACAACTGACAGAGGCAGACATGAGGAATGCACAATTACAAGGACATTATAGAAAGTTCTGTAATGGATGTACGTATAGGAGATGTGGAATGCAAAGGAGGCTCTCCCAAAATAATCTGAGTGTTTAACAGGTTACCTAAAGTCACTTGATTTCAATTTTAAATAATAAGTAAGGATTAGCCAAGTGAAAGAAAAGGATAAGATTTTTCAAATTAAAGAGAATGCAAATAGCACAAAGGCAAGAAAGACCACAGTGCAGGTCTTTTGATATGGCTGAAACTTAGGTGTGTTGGGCAGGGGGCGGAGAACTTACAAGGGATGAGTCTTGTTAATACAGCTGAGGAGAACATAATTGTCTTTATTCTGAATATGAAGAGTGAATTTAAGCTGGAGACATTGACTTTAAACAAAGAAATGACAAGTTTCAACATTTTCCCTCTGGAAATATCTAAGATAAAGGATCTTGTAAAAACAGGCAAAAAAAAAAAAAAAAAAAACAATTTCCAAACAACTACATGAGATATTCTTCCCTAAACTGAGTAGTGGCAATGAGGGAAAAAAGAGGAGGTATGCTAATGAAGAAGTGTTTAAGAAAAAGAAACAACAGATTTTGATAGTAGTGGCATGTAATCTAAAGAAAGTAAGTGAATCTAGGATGACTTCTTATTTCTGACTTGACGGGTTGGGTGGATGGTAGTTCCACTTATAAAAACAGAATAAAGAGAAGACATTGGAATTTAATTAACAGTAACTTTATTTTAATGGAATCTCATGTTTTATTTTGGCAGTAATTGTTCCACTAAATTTCCAATGTTGCTATTTATCACTGACTTCATTAAACAAAGTGTTGGCCAAATTTTTGTGCTAGACTCCAGAGGAAGCATGTTTAAACATGATGGTGAAATAGTTGTGTATTTGTGGAAGCAAGTTGCTGTCAACAATAGCATTGTCCTAATTAAAAAGATAAAATAAAAGCCTGCTCTTAACTTTTCTCTTTTCCTATAACATATATATTTAAGCTCTAAATATAATTACATTTCTTATCTGAAAGGATTCTAGATAGAAAACCTTTCCATCAAAATTGCTAATTTCTCTAGCACTGTCATAAGTTTGCAATTGTTTTGTCAGAATGCTGAATTTTTCAAGCAACAAAGCCAAAAGGTTACTAAACTTGAAGATGCCAACTATTTTTCTTCTTTTGTTGATTCTCCTCTTGAAACTGTAAACAGACACCCTATTCCCCGAAATCTTGTTATCAGTCAGCTCTTTCATGCTATACTTCATATCACGTACTTTTCTAGTAGTTTATTCAATCATTCTAAAGGGCAACATCTATTTCTTTCCCTTCTGCTCAAAATCTTTGTACTCTACATCTATATGATAATCCAAGAGCTCGGGAAAAAAACAGCAATCAAAAATCATCTACAAATGAAACAGGATCATGGCAAGTAAATGAGAATCTGTAATAATGCATTAAAACAATCAAATAGAGGAACAAAACGGGAAGAAAAGAGAAGAGATGAGACAAATATCTGCTAATGATACATGAGTAAATCCCAAGCATTACTGACAATTATTTCATGTGCAAGATAATTAAAATTTCTCAAAATGAAGTAAAACATCAATGAATCTTAAATATGATACTGAACAAAAGAACAAGGTACAAAAATATTATAGTGTAATTCCATTTACATAAATTTCAAAAACTGTATTGTCTAAGAAATCATATATAGGTGGTTAAACAATAAGGAAAGAAAGGACATTTTGATCACAAAAGTTAGTATGGTCGTATCCTCTAAGACAGAGGGACTGTCTGGGAGGAGCAGCTTTTGAAAGCTTTTGATATTCTGATTCTCATGTTACAAAGATGTTTGCTTTTTAACAATTTGTTATACTACACTTTGATGTTTTTTGCACTTGCACATGTGATTGTTATATTTCATAATTCCTTAATAAAACAAAAGAACTTTTCTTTATAGAGTATCATCGATCTGTGGAAAGTTCTTACCTGGCAAGTTTGTTGGATCAATTTCAATAGAGTCATTCAGAAAAAAAAATTAGATAAGGCCAAAGGGGACAATATACAATAAAAGACAATGAGATAAAGAGTTTTTCATTTTTCTAAAAAATATATCTTGAATGAACATTTTTCATAAAATAAAAGCAAGATATTTTTTCTTGTTGTTCTCCCTACTCATCTTTCCTCATCCTATTGAAGTAACTGTTTGATCTTCGTATGTTCCCTTCTTATTTTTCTTGTTATGTGCTAACATACATATGTGCACATTAACAATACAAAGTATTGCTTTGTCAACTTTATTAAAGACATATTTTCTTCTTAAAAAAAATGAAAGCAAGAGCTGGAAACTTTACAAGGCTATCTAATTCTTCAACAATGAATGTGTCAATCTGTTTAATTCTATTGCCTCAAAATTGGTAAATTTCTATTCCCTGACCAAAACTCCTATGAAACAAAATACTTGTTTGTTAACTTAATGTTAAAGGATATGTAACACTTTATATATTTCCTATAAAATAAGAGTATTTTATAGGAAATAAAATAACAATGTATGCCGTGTCCTTAGCATTTTTACTTGCTCTGAATCAATCTATTTACAGTACTATGTACAACAAATATAAAAAATCTAATTCCATGAAAAACTGAATTAGTGGTATCAGAAAAATATCAACTGTTGCTATAATAAATAAAATGAAATTTGAAACAAACACTGAAAATAATTCTCAATAAAAGACAACAGCAAACAACAAAGGTTGTATTGGGCACTTTAGCTTGCCCCTCCACCACCCCCCCCCATAATTTCCCTCAGTATCTGTTAATCTATCATAAATAGAAGAGTTATAAATAAACAAATGAAGAAATAAGAATGAAGAAATATGTGCTTACTATGCAGCTTCAAGGCAAAAGACTCACACGCTTTTTTTATGGTATTCACGTCTTACCACATCTGAATTTATTAAGTACATACCAATCAATAAGATCATTAATCCCCAATCTTCATTTAACATACTATATTTTAAGAATTAATATACTTCTCTACTTTTTAGGTAAAAGATCAAGTTTATTTTTGTATTTTATATTACTCTCCAAAATCATGCTAGGTATTATCTGACAGTATAATTTATAGAAATCATACCTAACTAAAAAATTAACTAAAGCTTCAATCATATAGCTTGGTAGTCACCAGGTCATGGCCAATGTACCAAAGGACTCATGAAATCTCATTAGCAAAAACTTCTCTGATGATCAGGCAAAGACATTGATGTCTCTAGTGTTTGGTTACATTTGCATCAATGTACCCACGTCCTACAGCAAGGCTAAATACTGAGTGAAACAAAACAAACTTAAGAGCAATAGTATTTCCTGCTAGGACCAGTCCTTTTCCATGAACTCAAATACTCCCCGGTCCAAACTCACTGAATTCCAAAAATGTTGAATAATTTCAGAGGGCATGGCGTCAAAGAGCAAAAGAATATAAATTCTCAGGATTCAAAGGCACTTTTTAAAACCAGGAAATTGAATTGTCCAGCCAACAGTGTACAATATTTCATATGATTGTCAACCCCAGCTTTTGCTCAAATGGAACTTACAGATTTTCAGAGTTATAGAGTATAACGGTTACATATGCTGAGAAAATTTATTTGCAAATAATCATTTTAGCATGTGAAGAAGGGATGACAAATCAGATTGATCAGGGCCTGACTTTCACTGACATTCATTAACATTCTTGACATTCATTAACATTCTTGACATTCATGTTTTACTGGAGGGCAGGGCTATAACGCCTAAAGGCAAAAAGTGGGCCCCTCACCTCCTATAATGTATTATGGCTTTCTCCCACTGCCGGTGTCCAACCCAGTAGTTTACTGACTATTTGCCTGTGACTGAGTGATAAAGTGAGGTCAGACCCATATTACAAAACTTATTTTCAATTCAGTGCGTATGGAGTAGGAAGTCTCTCATATTTCTCAGCCCAAGACTTGTTACCCAATCCAGTTTGTTTAGGATATTGGAAGTGAGTCATAAAAGCAATACTGTTCACATTTCTGTAGTCAACTTATGTCTACACACTAAAATTTAAAAATAAATAAATAAATAAAAAGGAGAGGTGAGAAGTACTACAAACTCCTAAAATCCATGTTGTGATAAAAATTATTTAAGGAGCTAATAATGGAATAAAAAAGGAATGATAATGCCCCCACCCTCAAATAATATACATGTTAATGAGGCATAAATAATGAGACATAAAGAGTTACAAACGATATGAGAAAATGGTATCCTGGATACAGTAATCAGCTCTACCTACAGGAGGGAGCCATGAATTTTTGGTAAGAGATGAAACATTCGACCCAAATCCTGAAAGACGTGCAGATATTCCAGGCAAATAAGAAGAGAAGGGGCAATCCACATCAAAGAGACAGCATGAGCAAAAGCAGAGAGGCATAACCAGCAGATGAGTTAAAACATTTCATTTTACCCTATCTGCTACTCAATATTACACATATATAAGAACCTATAACAAACTGATAGCATTCTGTTTACAGAATAGACTATATAGTGTTACACACCTTGAGAATGGAAAAAATATTAGAGGGTGGGGTATTAAGTGGAAGAAAGTTTAAGTATGATAATTTGCCCATTTTTCATATCAGGAGTCACTGGATAGGCTCCCAAAATATTGTCACTTTCAAGTTATTGATGGTTTTTTGATCTCTTTATTTCTGGAACTTTATACATGCTAAAATCATTTCTTCTCATTGCCTTTTTCTCTCCATGTTTCCCATTTCTCAATGCATTTTTCAGTCTCAATTTAGTTATCACCTCCCCTAGGAAGTCTTCCTTGATCCCATGGGTGTATTATATGCCACTCCCCACTGCTTTCAAAGCTCCCTGAACTTGCTCAAGCCAAAATGTATTACTCTGCTTTGGAATTGTCTGCCATCCATCTCCCCAGTGAAGCCATAAAGTCCATGGGGGCAGCAATCTTAGCCTTTTTGTTGTGTACTCAGACTCCAACACATCACTTGGATCACAACTGGTACCTAGAAATATCTGTGAACTCAATCAATTAGTTAATCAGTTAATTGATCCTCTTTGCTAATTAATGTCCCAAAAAAAGACAGTTTTTAGGTAGAATATTCAATGACATATTATGTATACATGTTTTCAATACTAGGAAACCATAAAATTCCCATTAAAACTTTTTATCAAATACCATTTTGATGTAAATAGACTAAAACAGAGCTAGAGTATATATTTTGACAGATAAAAATATTTATTAATAATAGTAATTCTTCATAGCTTTTCATATAGCTATATAGGCCTGATATCCAACTGAAACATAGCTGAAAGTTGTTCTAAATGTTTACAGCTAGAGTCTGCTCCGACTGGTCAGTGCTAGTTAGGTGCCTATATCACATCAGCTGTTAAATATTTTTAGTATCGTCCCTATGTACCCAAAATGAAAAACATAGATAATGATCTCACAGAATTAGTTACGAGCAATGCTATGAAGTAATTTAAATCTCATCATTGATTTTTATTTTTGTGCTTTTCAGACTGTATGCTTGTGACTCCTGGGAGTTATAGAGACACTGCTGAGGGGTCAAAAAGTTCGGCTGCCTTTCTCCTACCCCCAATCCCCTCCTAGAGCAGCTAAATCATTATTGATGTCTCAGCCATGTCCTTCCCAGAGAACTGAGTAACAAAGCTGTTTCTTTTATATTCCTTTCCTTATCATATTAGGAGGCAGTCACTCTGAGCAGTACACATGCACACAAGAGTTGCTTGGCTCTACAAGGATGGTTGCAATCTAATAGAACTTTTTAATACACTCATTTGTACATTTATAAATGCAAATAACTATTATTGACTAGCTATTAGTTAGCTGCCTTTACAATGCTGATAAAGGCTGGCATGCTCTACTGGAAATTCACTACTGATAAAGGCTAGCATTCACTACTGGAAATTGTGAAGACATTTTCTCATTTTGTATCAATCTGCTTTTCCAGTTTACAGGGATTAAACAAAATTAATATTTCTGTGTAATCTAAATTCGAAAGCATTAATCTATTACTTTTCCATACTGAAGATCACTACCTTAGAGGGAAAAAAAACTACTCAGTAAATATAAGTGGAAATCCTATTAATATATTTCATATCATGTAAAAGAAATGTTCCCATTTAGGGTCTTATAAAACTGTAAGCCCCCAAGAGTCTTTTTATTACAGTAGTCAGAAAACAACCTAGGCAAGAGTACCTTCAGATCATTTGCTAAGTCAATTTTAAGGTTTTCCTACTCCAGTTCGTTCTGAATGACATCATACAGTTATCTACATTTTGATCACATTTACTAAAGTCAATCTTTGTCTGCCCTGTATGTTTTTTCTTTGAGGAATCATTTTCTCCATAGTATTCTTTTTTGGTTCATATAATAATTTAGGTGAGGCTGAACCAGCCCAAGAAAGAAACAAATGTCCCATGCCAGAACAATCAAAACTGCCCCTGGAAGGCTGTGGCTGCCAGCTGCTGTGGACCTTCCAAGAAATAAATATCTTCTAAATTTTCAAACCAAAAATGGCACTATAGTTTCCCCTAAGATCATTAACTTAAGGACCATGTCACCAGAGTTGTAGGGGCTGTTTCCTACTGTATAGACTGTGTGCCAACACAGAGAGATACAGATCTGAGAGATAGTACAAACTGTGTTTAACAGTAAGTCAGTGAGAACTAGTGTCAACTAGAGAGAGATATTTTTTATAAAATATCTTGCAAGTGCCACTTTGGTGTTTTGAAATCCCTAAAAGGAAGTTTTCTTATCTTATTAGAATACAACTTTACATGTTTCAGATTTGGAAGATATCACATTAGCCATCCATAGGTACTGTATGAACATGTAATGAAAAGAAAAAATAAATGTCTTCCTAAAATGGTCTCACCCACAGAATATAATTTCTACTTAAAGTTTTTTTTCTGCAGTAGCTAAGTCACAACTTGTAGTCATGCTCTTTCCTTCCTTATCACTTGCCATTGTACCTAGAAAAATCTTAGGTCTTCCTGGGGGCATCTCTAATTGAAATGGTGCCAAAATGTGTAAAGTAGAAAGCAGTCTAGCAAATAACGAGAGGTGAACAGCCTAGCAGAGAGCATGGCAAAGTGAAAAGAAAGAAGTAAAGGGCTTCTTTAACAAGACTTTTATGAAAAAGCACCAAGCACAGCACAAAATAGGTACTGTTTCATCTCTGTTTTACTTAGCCAGTTTTTAAAGATTCACTCGTTTACTATCTAAATTTATTTCTTCCTGATTACTAATATTTTATTGCCATTTTTGAAAGGAATTGATGAGCAGAAGGTCTTTTCTTTGTCCATAAATTCTAGAGTAATCACCAAAGAGTCAATGTGGCTTAGTTTGACCTAAGGTAAAAGGTCAAACACCTGGGATCGCAGGATTACCTGGCCGGTATATCTTCGGAGGCAGATCTGGATCAGCCCTCTGTAACACTGTGCACCATCTGCCGAATCACATCTGATTTTCATTTGAGCATGGGGTGGGAAGAAGGCCAAGGAGGGCAGACAAAGCTTGTTGGACAGGTACACAGGCTTTGGACTCTAGATAGGAAATCGATCACATCTAAATCTGCAGCAGGAACTAAGGTAGGAAGTGTTGATGAGCCCAGCTGTAAATTCTCCTGTATACCTCTACCACATACTAGAGGGCTTGTGAGGAGAAAAGCAACTGCAATAAGTCAGCAGTCAGCAAAGGAAAAGAAGACAGCAGAGAGGTAAAAAAAAAAAAAAAAAAAAAAAAAAAAAAAATTCTATAAATTCACAATCCCTATTCTGATGAAACTTTAGCAAATATGGGCTTCCAAAAGTCTTGAACTTGTCTTGTTTGAGTGTGGCAGGACATGCTATTTCTGGTGTTTTACCTTAGAACCATGTCTCTTTTCTGATTTGAATAGCAGTGTCATTGAGAAGCCTGCCACGGACATGCACAATTAAATCATTCCTTAAGAGCCATTAGCATGGTAAAAACAATTGTGACCAAGGTTAATTTCTTTAGTAACCTTTAAATTTATTTCTAGACATAAGTCACCAAGTGTATATCAATAATTATTTGATTTGTGGATGTTTCTGCAAAGCAGAATAAAGAACTATCTTCCAAGATACATGATGATAAATGACACAACAGACCAAAAAGATGATTAGACTATTCCTTCTCATCCTGAAGTAGCACAATTTAAAAGTCATAGATTCTCATAGTCAAGAGATTATTGCCATAATTTCCAAAAAACTTTAAATCATCGATCATAAAATCACTCTTATTTTGATGCAGAGAAGTGAAAAAATACATAAAGCAAACAAATGTACCAGTGTCACAGAGTAAACTAATGAACAGAGACATTTAAACATCACAGGTTTTCATTATGGAAAACCAAAATAATTAGCAGTTTGCACTGAAAATGCTTCTTGCTTCTTTTACAAATCATTAAACAGAGGCACTTTTGTCATGAAATTACTGTGATCCTATTTTTCTTTCATAATGTTCTTTTTTTTTTGGCTGTTTCAAAATAATGGCTTAACTAGTCATTAACACTTTAAACCTCATGTAACTTTTTCACAATTTAAATGAAGTACAAGCATGCTCGCACTTACTTTTGACACAGGAAAGTGTCAAAGTAAGGTGGAATACAGGCAGAATGCTGAGAAGGACAAAAATGATTAGAAAAATCACCCTCCAAAGGAGCTATATAGTACTTTTAATCCAGTTCCTTTTAGGTCTGTCCTGCCTAGAGACGCATTAACCAATTTTTGTGGCAAAAAGTGACTCCTGATCTGAAGTCACTTTTTATGTTGTTTGTTATAAACTCCTGACAGTTAATACTTACATTTTCCTTTGTCTTGAGAGACGTCAGCTTAGGTCTGAACAAGTCATTAAAAATGAAATTATAAATTTCAATATCACCAAGCCATAGCTTCTCAGTACTTCCAAACTAGAGTTATACATACCTCTCATAATTTCAGAGATTAAGAAAAACTATTCACCTATTTTTAAGTGGAGCAAAAGCAGATCCATGATTTCTGGTAGAAATCAAAGTTGACATTACCTTGAGAATTGCCACCAGATGAATACAACATACACACTCAATTTTGATTGATGTGTAATAACTGTCATTGAAGCTACAGCATAAGTTATATAATGCACAAATTACCAGAATATCATATCTGTGGTCCCTGTAACAATATCTATTAACAACAACAACAACAACAAAAGTATTGCCATTGAGGGAAAGAAACAGGAGTAAAAGTAGTCCTGATTTCCTGTAATGAGAACCTGCTCCCTCACTGTACAGCCATTGACACTACTCTAGTTTACATCCCCATTACCCACACATTCTAAGTGGTTTCCTTGGCTTCTGTACACCCAGTGTTGCTCCCTCCCTCCACTCCCAATCCAGTCTGCATACAACCTTTAGATTACTGAAAACAGATTGTTTTATTATTCTCCCATTCCCTGAATCCCTGTGTACACGTACACACACACACACACACACACACACACACTCACTCACTCACAAAACATTTATGTATATAAATAAATAGAATGGGCTACTGTGTAAGAATTTATGGAGTGTTTTGCATCAGAGTCTCCCTGTGGCTCCACCTTATTATTCAAACTTTATTTTCTAGTCATTCTGATTTATCTTTTTATGGCTTACCTTGTTACATTGTATGTATTTTGCAATTTGCTGCAACTCCTTTTGGGAATGTGACTGAGCACAAATTTATTAAATACTCATTTATTTAGGTCAAGCTCCAAGCTACCCACTCTGTGAAGCTTTTCTATTCTCATCTAGGAAGTCAGTCACCATGATTAGCGGGCATAAAATGAGTATCTGTAGAATGAGCAAATGGTCCCTGTCTTTAGGTAACTAATTGTCTACCTGATTATCATTAGAATCAAAATAAGAGTGAGCAAGACAAAGGTGCATCATTCCAATATTTACTGAGGCCCTGATACATGGCAGGGTGCTGTGCTAGTCGCTGGAATGGAAAGAACAAGAGTTTTCTACAGCTCTCTTTGAGTTTAGAGCCCAAAAGAGAAGTGATAAAAAGAAAGAGAGAGAGAGAGAGAGAGAGAGAGAGAGAAAATATATATATATATATATATATATACACATACACACACACACTTACATACGTACATATCATGTATGTTTATAATATGTGTATATTATATTTAAGTGATTTCTGTATTTCTTCAATTTTAAGATATGACCCACCCCAACATTTTTAACATTTTAGAATTTGTGATGTATCTTATAATTTATAAAATCAATTATTTCCATAATTTATATCATATTATACATATAATTTATATATGTGTATCTATGTATGTGTGTGTATATATATTATACACACACCATATTACTTCAACTGGCATATCTAGGACAAGAATCAATTCTGATTCCAAAGCCTGTATCTTAATGATTGTATAGTACTTTTTATAAGCAAATCATTCATAATTTAATGGAGAACTTTCCTGTATTCTTAATACCAAATAATGCTAGCCATAAAAGAATAAGTTCATGCCCAATCCTACTCCCAAAAGGGTTCCAAGCAAACTGTAAGATACCCTCAATGAGACTTCATTGTTTCAATAACCTTTCCATGATAAAAAAAAAAATTATCACATAAAATGATTTTTTTAATTATAAGATATATTTCAAATTTTAAAACATTAAAAATGTTGGGGTAGGCACTCTTAAAATTGAAGAAATACAGAAAGCATCTAAATAATTACAAGTACGCAATTCTGCAAGAAAGAAATACAGTGACCCATGAGGGTGTGGAATAGAGGACCCTCACCCAGTCATGGGGAAGGGACAGAGAAGGCATCCCTGTGAATGTGACATTTAAGCTGAACTCTGATCCCTTGTAAGGGAAGAAACTATTGGTGGGGTTGGCCACATGGAAAAGATGCACCTTAGCAGAGTCAATGACTAGTCCACAAAGAGCAATCACAGCAGCGGCTATGCCAGACTCCTAGATGAGGAACCCAAACTAGAAACAAGCCAGCATACCTGTATTTGAGTACACCAATCCTCAGGGGAATCCCTCAATGCCATCTGAAGAAATATGGAAATGTGACTCAGAGCTGTGGAAATGTGGTAATTCCTTTGGCTATTAATATGAAATCTATATTCGAGGGCTGGTGAATCCTAGGACCCAGGGTAATATAAAGGTGGATTTATCTCCATTAGATAACCATGTAGTTGGCACACCTAAATTAGTAATAATAGGCATTGTACCATTGCATGCTATAAATTTTCAGAATCTCCCTCTTTCCCTACCTCTTTTCTCTATTATTAATGACATGTGTATTTATAAATTAATTTAGCTCCATTTCAGATAACATAAATTCTCTGAAGCATCTTTCTTTGTCTGTGACTACATCTAAATGACCACAGTCTTTTCAATTTTATTGAAAAGTGACTCCCATATCCCTACTGCCAGCTTCCTGGTCTCTCCAGGTTCCTAGGCCCTAGGTGCTTAGCTCACTGAAGCTTCAACCAAGTAGCCTCCCTTCTCCTGGAGGCTACTGGGGAACATTCTAAGGCCCAGTATTTCTTACACTTATCTTTCAGTTTCTTTCCCAGTTGTTATAAAAATTTCCATTCCTTTTGTACTATTAGTTTTACTTCCCTTTTTCATATTACAACTCCCAGTTTCCTTTTTCTAATTATCCCCAGAATTATTGCTCACAATTCATATACAATGAAATCAAAAATCTTTTAGTTGCCAAAAATAATACAAAGTAACTTCATTGGATCTAAAATTTTTATATCAGGATCTCATGATTAAGGAGATATTACTGTATTTCAATCTTGCTATATGCTTGCTGTGTAGGAATTAAATATGTGTCAAATTAAACATTCCTGCCCTTAATCTTTCTAAACATTCCCCATTTTGACTTTCTCCATTTTCATTTAGAAAAGGATATAGATGCATTTGGCTCTGAGATAAAAAATTAAGAAATCCTAGGGGAAAAATATATGGTAGTACGAAAGGTAAAAAGTTACCATTTGATGTAGGGGTCTAGATTTCAAATCTGTATCCGTTATCCACTATAAAAAAAATTCAAGTACTTAATAACACTCATTCAACCTCATCACCCAAAATAAGAATCAACATTATAAAAATAATTCCAATATAAATCAGAAAAATGGATCAAAATATCTGATAAATATCTGGGCTTAAAAATTTTTTAGATGTCACCTTTAAAAATATTGACAGGTTTTTTTTTTTCAGTCTCTACAAGCATTCCATAAAATGTAAGAAGTTATTTACAAATGTAATAAATAAACTTCATTTCTGTTGACTTATATGTAAAGTAATTCATGTATAAAATATTTTTCTTTTATTTGACAGTAGTTATGAAGACATGTAAAAAGCAGTAGAAAGCTTAAAAGCAAAGTTTTAGAAATTAATTTTAAGTATGTTCTAATAACAGTTATAAAAAAAGAAAATGAAAATTATGTTAACTTGAAATGTCAGAGTTCACAGTAAACCTACTAACTTTTTATTAAATTCTCCACACATCTAAAGCTGTAATATAATCCACACCTCTCTCTATTATTACCAATTTAAAAAAAAAAGCTATGATTATTTTAAAGATTCTTTTTTTCTAAATTGGTTTAGGAAATGAAAATACTGTGCTTCAAATAATTGAAATTAGAATTACTAAGTCAGTCTTCTCTGAAAATAAATTTCTTTTGTCTACTTGTCAAAATCTATTTGTTTTTTCCTTTGGGGTGATAATGTCCAGAGAAATTAAAAATCATTCATCCAATTCTTTTAAACTTTTATTAGGAATTCTTCTTTTAAAATAACAGTGAAAATTTAACACCATAAAAAAAAAAGATAAAACAAATAAGAAGAAATTGATCACCAAAAAAAAGCGATTTTTTTTAGACATTTATTTAAGGTTATTAGGCCAAGTTTTGCTTATTTTCTTGGCTTTGTTTCTTTATTCCCTAGGAAATATAGAAAACCACCTGACCAGGCTCTAGAAACGTCTTCTAACCATACATTTCTGCAGAACTGAGAAACTAGCTTTAATTGATTTCCTGGGCCCATTCTACAAGGATTATTACATTTTTCCCTATTATTCTTTCAACAGAAAAACTTCAAAAATACAGCATTTCTTCCCTCTTGTTAAAATTAGCCACCTCCTTCTTTTTGAAACTGAATTCTCATCTCATACTTTTCTGATTTTCCTGCTTCTGGGCCACCCCAGTCTTTGAGGCCTTAGACTACCTGTACTAATTCCTCTCCTTGACTCCTTCCCCCTAGAGGTAGGTGTTCCCCAAAGCTCTTCCACTACACTCCAAGTTCTCAGAGTTTAATTTTACTGCCATATTTCAACTACCACTTTTTTATGCAGATAATTCCTAAATCTGTGTCTTTAACTCTGATCTTTTTACTGAATATAAGGTATATTTCTACCTTCTAAAGTTTTCTACTTAGATGTTACCCTCTCACCTGAAGCCCCCCCAAATGATCACCTTCTCCTCAAAACTGGTTTCTCCTTCTAACTTCTCTTGTTCTTCTGTTCATGCTAGTTCAACTCTCATTTGTATTCCCCATCAAGACTCAAACTTCATTCTCCTATGCCTCCATCTTTTCTGTAACCTCCTCAATTCAAGCTCTCATGAATTCTTTCAGTCCTTCCTTCACGAGTACTCACATCTATACTTTCCTTTTAATTTCCACAACTACGATGTTCATTGGGCTTTCGTAATTAATATCAAAACTGCTTTAAAAACCTCCAACTTGACTTCTCTTATTTTAGTTTCTCACACACTACAATAATTCTACTCTCCACCACAACATAAAACTCCCTAAAATATCACCGTGATTTCACTCATTAGTTAGATTTCCAAGCTTTCTCTTCCAAAACTTTCCAACAGGAGAAAGTACCTACTTCATTCTATTGTCTAATCTACCTGATCTGCTAATCCTTCCTATTTGGTCCCCTTGGAAAGCCCTTCCCACACCCCTTACTTAAATCCTGCACACTTTTCAAGGGCCAGCTCAGATGTCTCCCCCATGGCTTTTTCTCAGAATGTTGTGTGACTTTTCCTTCTCAGACATATTGCATTAACAATCTGCTCAAATCCTATAGCAGCTCAGTGTGGCAAAACAAAAAAACAACCAACTAGGCACCAAAGCAGCCCACTCTATGCACAACTCTGCTATTAAATCTACCTTATAAGTCACTTTATTTCTCCAAGCTTTGGGTTCCCACCTGTAAAAAAAATTTTTTTAATTTAAAAAAAAATTAGAGGGAAGGACTAACAGAGATCTTGGCTTTAGAGATGCAATGATCCAACTGCCTTATGATACTCTAATGCCAGTGTGAATTGAATATTTACAATAAACCTTGTCTCCTGTATCTGACTATAAATTCCTTAGAGAGAAACAACTTTTTCTACATGTTGGTGCCAAAGTGCCAAATATCATACTTTTGCATTTTGTAGGCCCTTGAGAAATATTTTGTTGGTTGATAAATAAGAAACCTGTTGAAGATAGTATGCTTCCTGAATTAAAAGAGCCCCAATTAAAACTCAGGGCCTTTGATGCTCAGTTCTAGGTTTGATGCTCTAAGTATGCTAAGCCATCAAGGAACAATTCTCCTCGTAGCCTTTTGGAAAGACAATTCTAAATAACTAAAATTAAGATTAGAATTAAGACCTAGACTCTAGGATCCTAATATGGGAAGACTAAAATTTAAGCTGATTTTCTGCCATTTAATAGTCATATAAATTAACTACTGATGTGGTATTCTTGCCTGAAAAATGGAGACTGAGAACTATCTGCCATACTTATTAAGAAAAGCAATATTTAAATGGTAAAATATAAAATATAAGGCTATTACTATTGTGTAATAAATCCAAATGGCATCCTACAAATAATCTCACATTTATAATGGCAAACTTCATCCACCCAGCCCTTCTGCTATCAAAGGATGTCTGCTGGTACTCATTCATAATCGATGACATCACTTAAAGATACATATTCCTAAACCAAAGCACTAATTCAAGAAGATATATGCATCCCTATGTTCACTGAAGCACTATTTACAATAGCCAAGATATGGAAGCCACCTAAATGCCCATCAACAGATGACTGGATAAAGAAGTTGTGGTATATATATATACAATGGAATATTACTCAGACATTAAAAAAATGAAATTTTACCACTTGCAACAAAATGGATAGACCTAGAGGATATCATGCTAAGTGAACTAAGTGAAATAAGTCAGACAGAGAAAGACAAATATCATGTGATTTCATTTATATATGGAACCTAAGGAACAAAATAAACAAACAAACAAAAAGAAAACAGACTCATAGTTACAAAGAACAAACTGGTGATTGCTAGATGGAAGAGGGGTTAGGGGGCTAAATGAAAGGCAAAGAGATTAAGAAAGACAAATTGGTAGTTACAGTGTAGTCACAGGGATGTGGAGTACACCATAGAGAATATACCCAATAATATAGTAATGACTATGTATAGTGCTAACTGGGTACTAATCAGGGATATCACCTGTAAATTATGTAAATATTTAACCATTGTGCTGTATACCTGAAACTAATATAAAATCAAATCAAAACAAATCAAATAATAAAAGGTTGAATTACAAAAAAAAGATACACATTTCTTAATACATGAACTTTGCTCTTAGGAAAGGATAACAAGTACAGTCTTCTGAATGGAGGTTTTCTATAAAAATAGGATAAAAAGATGATACTTTAAGCCAGGAAAATTTTAACTTTCCACTTTTCTAAGATGTAGATGTTGACATTTTTGTGCTTTTTAATTTTTACCAAAGCAACCAAAGCATTGATTTTGGAAAGACAACTGTATAACATGGTTTAAAAAATCAATTTGCTCTAAAAGATAATTTATCTTTTCCCCTCAAAGGAATTACATGCATGGGTTATTTCATGACATATAAGAAAACATCTTTCATTTTTATGATGCATATGGCACCACCCGTGACTTTGGTGCTCATGTCTTAAAGACTATAACTTGCTCATAAAAATAAATCAGATGTTTCTGCAGAGCCATGTAATGCTGCTGCCATCTACTTACCCCCAGTACCTAATGAGCCATGAGACAGGTTCTGAGCACAATCGAGTTGTTTACTTTCTTCTGGCCAATAAAGAACAACAAAAAAGTATTCAAGTCTATATTCATCTAAATCATAGAAAAAAATGGACATGGGAGAAAGTGAAAGGTCTTCAATATTAAAATGCCAGACAAAACAAAAGTAAGTGGTGATGAACAAGAGGGAATTAGATGCTATCTATCAATAGAATCAAGATGAAGAACAGAATATCTCCCAGCAGCAGTTAAAAATGCTGTCAAGTTTCTGGGATCCTCTTAGTCATTAAACTTTTTGTGTAAACATTAAATGCAGAATAGTCCTAAGAAATAAAAGAATTGACTCTTAACAGAGGGCACAAAAAAACAAAAGAGAGAGAAATCCTGTTATGCAAATTACCCTAGCTTTGGAAATGTCTTCTTAAAAATTAAAACACCTAAAGCTTGGTTTTGCAAGAAAAATATTAACTCTAGAAGCAATAACATTTTTATTGTGCGGTAATTTAAAATATATTGAAAATTTGAGAGAGTAAGAGGAATATGAAAACTTTTGCATAGTAACACTTTTGCATATTTTTATTGAAACACATCATTTATTAACACCCTGGATGATAATGCAGACCTTCCCCCCTTTCAGGCCTTCAGCAGCAGCAGCAGGGGCTGAAGAGCAAATGGGACTAAGTTGCCACAATGGCTGATAGTCCAAGCCAACTCACAAAAGCACTTGCTGACCTTCTCCCAGTTGTGAATCCTCCTATGCGTCAAAGTAATTAAGTTAGGCAAGTGAAGCCATATAGCTTCAAAAACGTTTGATTTATTCATAATAGCTATAGCCCTGTTAGTAGAAGAAACGAGCTTGTACAGTCTCCAAGTTTCTCTCAAACAAATTCAATAAATCCCCTTATTTACCTCTCAAGTGCTTTTTCATAAACCTCCCAATTGCCATGCCAGTTGTCTCCCTATAAGAAAGAATTCACAAAATCATCTGGTGAGGTTTTACTTACTAAAATATTAATGTGATTAAATTTGGTAGATACTGCTGGACAGTTTTCAAAACCGGTTGTACCAACTTAACTTACACGACAATATATGAGAGTTACAGTTGCTCCATATTCTTATTAAAAATATTGTCAGTCTTTATAATTTTGGCCATTCTGATGTCTGTGTAGTAGCATCTAATTTGTACTATTGTGACTAATGATTTTGAACACTTTCTATCCACTTATTGGCCTTTTAGATATCCACTTTTGTAAAATGCCCATTCAAGCCTTTTGCTCATTCTTTATTGAACTGCTTATCTTTTACTTATAGATTTCTAGGAGTTATTAACATATTCTAGATACAAGTCTTATGTTGAAAACATGCATTACAAATATCTACTCTCAATCTAAGACTTGTCTTTTCACCCTTCATAGTGTCTTTCAATAAACAGAACTTCTTAATATTGATGAAGTCAAATTAATCAACTATTTCTTTTATTAATTATGCTCTTTATATCCTGTTTAAGAATTGCTTGCCTACCTCAAAGTCATGAATATATTCTTCGGTATTTTCTTCTAGAAGCATTTCTTTTTTCTTTTTAAATTTAGTTTTATCATCCAATTTGAACCATAACTTCTGTACAGCTAGAGAAAAATGTTTCATTTTTTTCCACATATAGATATCTAATTAATTCAGCATCATTAATTGAAAAGATCTCCTTTTTCCCACTGAATTTCAGTGATTTGTTCATCATAAATTTGGTGACCATATGTATGTATGTCTGTTTCATGGACTCTCTTTTGTTCCATTAATATGAAGAGATAGTACAAAATTGAAATAGAATAACAAGTAGAGTCCATTTGGCATTATTGACTAAGAATAAACCTATCGTATAACCCAGCAATTCCACTCCCTTCTTACTATATACGCAAAATAAATTAGTACATATGTCCACCAAAAAGATATGCACAAAAATCTTCACCACAGCTTTATTCATAATGGTCAAAAAACAGAAAAAAAATCCAAATATCCATCAATAGGAAAATGGACAAATAAACTGTGCTGTATTCATATATTGAATAGCAATTTTTAAAAGCTGCATAGCTGCATATTACTGTGTAGCAATAAAAAAAGAATAAACTATTGCTATGTGCAAAAGCATGGAAAACCTTATAGACACATGATTAATGAAACAAGCCAAAGACAAGAGTACATACATCATTTCGTTAGGTGAAGTTCAAAAACAGGCAGAACTAATCTGTGGTAATAATGCCAGAATAATGATTACTTCTAGAGCAGGCAAGAGGGTATTGATAGGAAAGGAGCTTGAGAGAGCTTTCTAAGGATCTGAAAATATTCTATATCTTGATTTGATGGGTACATGGGACAATAGAAGGAGAAAAGATCATCAAGCTATACCTTTTAAATTTGTGCATTTGACTGTATGTTAATGTATTAGTTTCTATCACTGCCCTAATAAACAACCACAAATTTAGCCGTTTAAAACAACATAAATTTATTATCTCAAAGTTTTGTAGGTAAAAAGTCCAGGTTGGCTCAACTAATTTCTCTGTTCCAGATTTCACAAGGCCAAAATCAAACTGTTGGCAAGCTAAACTCTTATCAGAGGCTCAGGGAATGAACTCTTACAGGTTCACTCAAGGTGTCAGCAGAATCCAGTTTCTTGCCTTTGTAGAACTGAGGTCCCCATTTCCTTGCTGGTTGGCAGCAAGGAACTGCCCTTAGCTCTCGAGACCTTTCCCCATCTTTGCACAGGGGCTCCTATATCTAAGGGCCAGAAACAGTGTTATCGAATCCTTGTCATGCTTGAAATCTCTGACATCACCTTCTGTAGCATCTCCTTAATTTTCTTCTTCCATCACTGACTCTTTCTGACTCTTCTATCTTCTCTTTTGCTTTAAAGGGCTCATGAGATTACATTGGATTTACCTAGATAATCCAGTCTAATCTTATTTTAAAGTCCCATAACCTCAAGTACATCTGCAAGGTTTTTTATGACATGTAATATATTAAACAGGATCTGGCGATTAAAGTGGGGAGATCTTGGGGGGGGAGCATTATTTGAACAACCACAGTAACCTCTAATAATTTTTTAACATAGTAATAGGAAAAGACAAGTCACTTTACTGAAGAGACTAGGAGTGGGCCTGTGCAGCTCATCTTTAACCTAGACTTCTATCGTATTTGGTCTTATTCCAATTGCATCCTTGATTTACTTCATGTTTGTGGACTCAAGAAAGTATACTATTCATAGCCTACTCTGTATTTCATTTGTCTCATCATATGCATTACTGACCAAGACATGTGCTTCTAAATCCACTGAGTTATTACATTCCAACACTAACGTGGCATTAAAAAAAAAACTACATTTTGATATCTATGAATCCTTCCAACCAAATACATTTTATATATATACTTATTTATTTACTTAATTTATTACATTTCTCTCTAGTCAGTTCTATTCATCAGAGAGCACACCTTCTTTAAACACTAAGAATGATATTTCACTACTACCAGGGTACTATGTCAAACATAGATTACACAATTTTGCTTTCAAAGAGCAAATATGTTTAAAAAGTTTCTTGCAATATTGGTTTACTCATTCTGATTTAGTTCAAAACTCATCCTTGCAACTATTACTTTTACTTGAAGATTTATGGGGAAAAAAAATCACCCAAACTACTTGGTAATTTATGCAGTAGTGCTGTCAAAACTGATGTACTTTCAACTTCCAAAGCACGTATGTTCTTGTGCTGTTTTCCACATAATCCAGCATCAAATAAAGACATCAGTAATTTTGACTTGATAGCACTATAATTATTCAAATATCCTTAATTTTATGCTCTGGCCTAATTTCCATATTCATTGTTATCATTCAAAACGAGTATTATGGATAATGTACCTAAAGTACTTCCATTAATTAAAAAATGCAATTCTTAAACAATAATAGTCATAACAAAAACAACTCAATATAAAGGCCACTATGGCAATGTAGCTGAACTTGTTATCAACATAAACCATGGCTGAGTACCATAATCTCAGCACTTACTGGTCCCCTTCCAACTTGGAATGATCATTCCACAGTGGATATGACCACAGCTTGACCGATGACTGTATCTGTACACCAAGTCATCCTCCCTGATACCTCCAAAGTAAGGCAAACTCTCAGGTCAAGATCAATGCCTTGAAAACATCCACTTCTGCTGAAACCGAGATTTGCTTATTACAGCTGCTCAGCAGGGCTCTGCACCTCTTATCAATCAAGGAGGAGCTGAAACATTTCCTGCCGTCTGCAGGAAACAGAGACTCTAGCTGAGATTTATCAGCAGGGATTCTAGCAGTTCCGCCGGATAAGAAAAAAATTCAGGGTCTAGGAGAAAAGAAAAGGTGAAAAAGAAGGCAAGAAAGGAGCCTGGAGTACAAATAAGGAATTAGAGATTGTGTTTATCATAGACCCCTCTGCAGCACATCACAGGAGGTTTCAGCAGGAAGCTTCCACTCAGGTTAGAAAATCTTTAAATATTAAGCATAAAAAAACATTTCAGAAAAATACTGTCCCTTATAGGAAAAGAAGTTTTAAACAGAGGTAGTATAAAAATTCTTTAAATGCTGAACATTTTATTAACTTGGATTTTCACCAAGAGGTCATTTATTTCTCTGATCAAAAAAGCAGCCAAAACCTGAACCAAGAATCAGTTATAAAATTTGAATATATCTAGTGAAAGATCATCAAATTGCTTTTGTTCAATTCTAACTTAAATTTAGGGTAATTAAACAACTGAATTGTCATTAGCAAACTTTTGAAAGCCTGAGAATATTGTGACAGTGCCCAAATCCTAGGAAAGTAGAATATAATAATAATATCTGTCTTGCAAAAGTGGGGGGAAAAAAGTGCCAGCAAAAAAGATTATCTGATCCTAATAGAAGTTTAAAATTGCCAATCCACCAATTTATTAAACTTATTATTTTTATCCTCTCGCTCATCTTATATGAAAAAGATAGGTAGATCTTTTTCTTTAAAAAAATATATTACTTAAAAAGGAAAGAATTACATGAGATAAAAACCTATCTAGAAGGCCAAGTGATATGCTGAAACAAGAAATTTCACCAAAGCTCTAATTCCCAACTATGCCAGTGAGTTAAGTAAAGGTAACACACTACTAGCTCAGGATAAATGACAATATTATGGTAAAAACTTTGAGCTCTGTTTAAAAAAAAAAAAAAAAAAAGCTATTTCAGATTTTTAAAAGGGAGGTATATGTGAATTACAATGGAAGAATGAAAAGAATATTTTGACTTCTAACCATGATCTTAACTGTATTTACATAATATGCAATTCTACCTGTCAGTAGAATCTGAGTCAGTACTCCTATATTGTACCCAGAGGTCATAACACACTCTTCTATGACCTACAATAACCCCCATGTATTGAATATAGTCAACTCAGTGACTTCACAACCCATATATCACAGAGGGGAAAAAATGTCCTATAGCTATGAGACAATCCACAAAGATGTCAAAAAATCTTAGCGAACCTAACCATCCCATCAGGAATGTAGGATTTACAGTTAGGAACACCTGCTCCCCACTCCCGATCATTAATAAAAAGAAAAAGCAAAGAAAAGACAGATTGACAGAAAGGCAAAAGAAAAAAACAAAAACAAGAACAAAAGCTTCCAGGCTTATATTAGAGGAGGTTTCCTTCCCTTGGTTAATAAAAAAAGAATCCCTTGCCAAGTATCTAGTGTTCATTTTATCATTTAATTTCACACAAAGCAGACCTCAACTTTGCATAAATTCTATAATTTCTAGCCTACAGCTAGAAGAAATAGGACCCCCTGCCAAACATCAGCCCAGAAAAGTCGAATTTGCCTGAGTGTCTGCATGAACAACACAGCTGAAGGTTAATATTTAATCTGGCCTCTTCTCTGATCCCTAAAATCATGTGGATAAGGTGAAGTTCCTTTGAAATTGCTGAGAGCAAGATTTCATTCACCATAAAACAGAAGTTATGTTAGAAGAAGAGGAAATGAGGAAGCCATGCAAAATTTGTCAAAGGCTGAATAATTTTTTGTACTAGCAACATATTAAACAGACCAACTGGTTTGAGAGCATAAAGAATCTACTTCAATCTTGTCTTTTCATAGAAATAAGCCCTTAAGAGATTTTATTTCCTGAATTTTTATGCTGAGCCACTGAGAAACAACCAAAGGAAGAGGAAAGCTAGATAAAAGACAAGAAGAAAGTCAAGGAGATGCTGTGCCAGCGATTTTCAACCTCAAGGTTTGGTTTGCTATAAGAAAGTATCTGGATACTTTTGTCTTCCTTTTAAACATTTATGTATACTAACCCATTTCTTCACAGAAATTGTTCCCTAGTCAATTCTGTAATTTTTCCTGGGTCTCCTTATTAGAAGAGCTTTCCTCCCTTCTTTTCTGGAGGGTTTCAATGCCTGGTTGTCATTCATATGTTATCACAAAAGTATACAGTAGTTAAATCTGTTTGCAATTCTATGTATTGGAACCAGTAGTCCCTTTAATTGTACTGTATTTCCCTGTTTCTGTACAAAACATGCCCAATAAAACTGGAGTATCAAGTGACATCATCAAGATGGCAATATAGGTCATTCCCAACTTCAGTCCTCCTCACAAGAAAACAAACTAGCAACTATCCATAGATAGGACACCATTGTGAAAATTCTAGAACCTTGAGATGAGGCTAAAGAACCCCACTACCACCACCCCGGACCCCAAGGACCAAGAAAGACCCTGTTAGAAGGCGAAAGGAGCAACTACCCTCTGATGGCATCGCCCCTCCCCCAGGCTGGCACGGCACCACACCAGGAGGGTCCTCCTGGGTGCATGGTTTCTCCAATGGGAAAGACTGACCCCAAGGCAGACATCCACCTCCCCTAGCCTTATGGGGCATTTCCCAAGAGGTTCAGTTAGGTCTCACCTCACATAGATCACTGGAGAAACCAGGCTGACCACTGAGGATCAGACAGAACTATGGAAGGAGAATGAGAATTACCGCAATTAGTGCTCAGATCTTGGCAGACTGCATTTCTCCTCACAGTTGTGACCTGGCAGAGACGCCAGCCAGTGGGTTAGCTAATCTGCAGAGCCCAGTGTGTAGACCTATTTGGTCAGGAAGCTCGATGGGCAGTTCTGCCTGATTCAGGCCACCAGTCAGCCAGGGGCACTGGACATAGAATCCACTTTATGACCCTGCCCAGGCGGGAACCAGATTAACTCCCTACCTAACTGCTGAGCACAGCATCCAGTCCCTTACAGATCCCTGAGACAAGGAAGCCTGACCAGAGAATCTGGGCAGTGCAGAGCCCACCTGATAGCCCTGCTAGGGCAGGGCACCAAGCACCGAACCAGCTGTCTTTCCCAACTATAAAGTATAGCCTCTGGCCCCACACGATTAAGCAGCCTGAACAGTGACCCTGAGTGGCTTCTGAACCCGGCCTATTACTGTAGCCACAAAGCCCAGCCTATTGCCCTGCCCAGCAGCAGAGACTAGCCTAGGACTTGCCCTGTTGCTGAATGTAGCCTACAGCCTTGCTCAGGCAGGAAGTTTGGCCGGTGACCATGTTCAATGGTGGAGTATAGCCTGCAGCTCCCATTAACAAGGGAGCCCCAACAGCAACCCAACATCACTATGAAAGCCCAGTTGCTAGCCCCACTCAGCTGTGGGATACAGCTGGGGGCCCTGCCGGACCAGAGGGCCTGGCCATTGCCCTTTCTTAACAGCAAAGCGCAGTCAGCAGTCTACCTGATGGTGAAGCCCAGCCTACAGCCTTGCTCACCTTCAGGGCGCAGTTTGCATCCCTGCTTGATCTCAGAGCACAGCCTGAGTCCTTGTCTGACCTCAAAGCCCAGCCTCTGGCCTCACCTGGACACAGAGTCCTTACAAAGACACCAACAGCACCATCACAACCTGAGACTCCACCTGACCACGAGCAACTGCAGATCCAAGCCAGTAGTCCTGTCCAATTGAGGAGTCCAACCAGTGGCACCACTCTACCAGGAAACAAATCCATCAACTTCGTCCAACCAGAGGTGATTGCAGAGCCCAGCTAGTGGCCCTAACTGACTGCAGAGCACAGCCTTCAACCCACTGCATTAGGAAGCCCACCAAGTGACCCTGCTTGAATGCAGAGCCAGCCAGTGGCACCCCCTGACCTCAGAGCATGGGAAGTAGCTTTACCCAAAGAGTCTCCAACAGCAAACCCTGCTTGCCCAAGGACACTACTAACTGACCCATCCAGAACCCAAAACTGAGCTGACTGGCGAAGAACCATCCCTGCCAGATATTGACACAAGCATTTGACAAAATTGAATATCCATTCATGATAAAAACTTTCAACAAATTTTGTATAGAAGGAATGTACCTCAACGTACATTCCACAGCTAATATCATACTCAGTGGCGAATATCATACTCAAGTCCTCAGCTTATATCATACTCAATGGCAAAAGGTTGAAGGCTTTTCCTCCAAGATCAGGAACAAGACAAGAGTGCCCACTTTCACTAATCCTATTCAACATACTACTGGAAGTTCTTGCCAGAACGATTAGGCAAGAAAAAGAAATAAAAGGCAAATCAGAAAGGAAGAAGTAAAATTATCTATTCACAGATGGCATAATCTTATATACAGAAAATCCTAAAGATTCCACCAAAAACTGTTAGAACTAATCAATGAATGCAGTAAAGTTGCAGGATATAAAATAAACATACAAAACTCCGTTGTGTTTCCTGTTGGTGAAAATATAAATTAGTGCAGCCACCTTGGAAAACAGCATGGAGTTTCCTCAAAAAGTTAAGAATAGAACTATCATATGATCCAGCAATTCCTTTTCTGGGTACTTATCTGAAAAATATGAAAACACTTATTCATAAAGATATATGTACCCTGATGCTCACTGCAGCATTATTTACAATAGCTAAGACATGGGAACAATCTAAATGTCCATAGAGGATGATTGGATAAAGAAGATGGAGCATATATATGTAATGGAATACGACTCAGCCATAAAAAGAAAAGGTGAAATACTGCCATTTGCAACAACATGTATGGATCTTAAGAAAATTATGCTAAGGGAAATAAGTCAGATGGAAAGGGGCAAAACTGTAGCATTTCATTCACATATGGAATATGAAACAAAAAGTAACAACACAAACAAAAAACATATAGATACAGACAATAGAATGGTGGTTAACAGAGAGGAAAGGGGGTATTATGCTAAGTGAAATAAGTCAGACAGAGAAAGACATACTACTGTATGATCTCATCTACATGTAGAATCTTAAAAAATAAATATCATAGAAACAGAGAACAGATTGGTGGTTGCCAGAGGCGGGGGTAGGGATAAGAGGGTAGAGATAATGAGTTAAGGTGGCCAAAGGGTACAAACTACTAGTTATAAGATGATTACATTCTGAGGATATAATGTATAGCATGATGACTACAGTTAACAACACTGTTATACATTTGAAAGCTGCTGAGAGTAGATTTTAAAAGTTGTAAGGTTATGGGTGTGATAACTAACCTTATTGTGGTAATCATTTTGATAGATAAACAAACAGACAGCCAGATACCAAATCATTATGTTGTATGTCTTAAAATTTTACAATGTTATATGTTATATGTCAACTTTATCCCAATTAGGCTGAGGGCAAAGAGTTGTTTCTTCCACCCAATTTTACAACTCAGAATGAGTCATGTATGAAAAATTATTCATTTTGGCTTTAAAGAGTAAAGTAGTTTTGGGATACCTAACCAAATGAACTCCCAAGACAAAAAAAAAAAAAGACAAGTCAAAATATGCAATCATAATCTTTTAAGAGTAAATTCCATTTTTAATCTAACATCTATCTCTAAAAGATTAGATGCTAGTAGCCAACATCTACTCTAAAAGATGTTGGGGTAAATACATTTTTAAACCATTTTTTTCTAATTTCCTTCAAAGCATTTAGATGGGAGGATTGAACAGAGGAAAAAATACACTCAATTACTCTTCTGATTTTGGTGCTTTGTAATCTCTCAGCTTTTTGAAATCCCATAGTATGTTACTATCTCAGCAGGTTTACAAGTGTCACCCCAAATTTACATTTTCCAGCATATTTTCTGCCTCTCTTTTTGAGTTATAAAATTTTTACCGTTAGTCTGTTAATTTTAAGGTTAATTAGGGATCACATCTTTCTGAGGGCCTGACAAAATGCACAGGTGTTACCAGGGCAACTAGCCCACAGACTGTTACATGTACACATAGCTTCCTGAGGCTATTGTGAAACTAGAGAATTTGGCCACTCAGCTTCCACAGCTCTAAATTCATTTGAGTCTAATCTGATCTATAGAGTACTAAATAAACACTGAAAGGAAAATTCTACTAAATTAAAGCTATGATTACAGGAGTTTAATTACACAGTTAAATAAAAATATTAATCAGAGCCTTGCAGTAATGGTTATGTAATGCCTGCACTTCTAGTTATAAGTACATGTACTTGCGTGCCTTGAGGATAGAGACTGTGCTGAACCCCAAATCCCTCCCAAAGCCAAGCACTCAATAAGTTCTCAATAAATACTTGCTCCAACAAGTACATGAAGAAAGCCTTCTAAGTAAGGCTGATCTCTAGCAGAATGTAAAAGGAATGGGAAGTTAGAAACAAATATTAAATACAAGGTGGTAACTAACCACAGACTGTAAAGGCAGATTACTCAGTTCTTAGTGACCCCCACTCCCCTCGGGAGGGCCATTTCTGAGGAATGACTAGCACTCACCATCTTTTGGACAACACGGTCTTCCCACCCTGAATCATGCAATCTGAGTGGGACCTAACCTCATCTCTGTGGCCACACACCACTTGGTTAAAGCCTAAGTCTGTGACAGAAATCGGAGTCCATCTCGAGGACATTTCAAGCTGCAAAAGAAGGGAGGAGCTTTTTCTGGCTTTCGCCTCTTTACAGCAAAAGAGAATGAAATAACTGCAGAGAAGCAAAGACAAAAGTTGAGAAAAAGTTAATGGCATAACTTCTGGTTATGAACATCTTCAGTTACACTCCTGTTCTTCCAATTTATGAACCAATATATTCACCTCTTGGCCCAGTTAATTCAAAGCGAGTTTCTATCACCTGTCTTCAAAAGAGTCCAAATGTATAAATGAGTGCTCCCTTCTACTGGGAAAATGAATCACTTGTGTGTCTCCCCAAGGGGAAATGCTCAGGCTGGAAGAAAGAGTTCCGTGAGGGAGGGGACTGTGCTGGGAAAGATCACTTGTTGCTTGATCGGAATATGTTCTCTTTCTGATAATAAATGCCCTAGTGGAAGCCAGAGATTATCATTATATACCACCCCAAGAAAGCGCATGGATTATTCCCTCATAGAAAATGTCAGACTGAGAAAGTTATTCTGCAACACTTTGTCACTTTCCTAGGAAAAATAAGAGCCCATGGGGGCAGACTAGAATCCCTGTACACTAAATAGGCTCAATTATGTGTCTTAAGCTTTAGTGGTTATTCTCCAAAACTAAGACATCAGGGCCTGAATGAGATCTTGATTCTATTCTACCTTCCTTAACAAACTGTATTGCTTAATAGGCCTCCACAGTGTGAATCCTACCTCTCTCTCTCCAACCTGGCTCTCCTTGACATTCTATCACTCTTTCCCCAAAGTTAATATACTTTTTGTATCTGTTAGGACATCCATTTTGCCCTGCCTCTCAAGTAATTATTTGATTTTCCAGCTGACTTCGATAATGTCAATTTTGTGACATTGATATATATTAGATTAACCTTCAAGTTTAGACAAAAAAGAAGTAATATTGTTCTTTATCTAGAAATCTATCTAGACTTTAACACTAGGTAACTACCATTTACTAAAGACCAAATACTACATATACACCATGTAATATTTCTCTCTTGTCCTCACAACAGCCTTGGAAGATAAAGATTTTAAGACCCATAGATGATGAAATGGAAACCATGAGGTAAACTAATTCAACGGCTATTTTGTCCAAGTGACTGTGAGGTTCCAAGCATTCTTCATGGCACTATACACACATGACTACCTTATATAATGTTTGCAATCCGTCAGCAAATGAGGTATGGTGATCCTGTCTTAGAAATAAAGAAACTGGGGCTCAGAGCAATCAACTACCTTGCCCAAAGTCATATAGCTAAGTAGTGGGGCCAGGATGAAGGTGCCCTCGCCCTTTCCACCTCTCCATGCTACCACTCCACAAACTTTATTTAGTTCAACCATGACAGGTCCCCTTCATAAGCAAGGAGTGATAGACATCTGTATGTCAAAAACTCTTGACTCTTAGTCTTTTTTAATTGCCATGATAGTCTATTTTCACAGTGGGGGGGGAGAGCCTTTATTTTTAAAATTAAGCTTCAGGTCAGCTTTAAGGCCTTTTATTCTAAAAGGAAGTTTTGGTGGATGTAAGGATGGGTAAGACATACTAATATTGATTAATTTCAGAGCAATGACTCAGTCATCTGGTTTGTGTTATAATAAAATTCATGTGTTCTACATTTTAAGCTATCTAAAATTGGCACAGATTTTATAATCTAATTTCAAAAAAATATGCCTATTATCACTCAGAGGAATAAGCTAAAATAGTCCCAATACATGTCCTAAGCCACACATGCAATATATCTGTTTTCTGATTGTCACACTCAATTGAGTTTTAATTACTATCACACAACAGTTTTAATTTTAACTTATATTTAGATCCCTAGTTGCTGCTACACCACATTCAAAGAATTACACATGATGCTGCAGCAAAAGTTTTTTTATTTATGTAGAAGACAATCACATATTGGCACCATAAATACAGTAAACATTTCTAACTCTCCTGGAATATATCAGAGAACATTCAAAAGCAGAAGAAGTTTGTGTGCAACACTAGGACACAAAAGCCTAAACTGATTCAGAGCAATCTTTAGATTCTAAATATGAAGAAGGCTTAGTCTCATACTTTTATGGTGATATTGAAAAAATAAAATAGGTAATGTTACTATTAGTGGTTACATCAAATGTGTGGGGATACAAAAATATTAACCATTGCCTCAATCTTTTGCAGAAATGATATAGTACACATAAAATTTTCTTTCTATCCTCTGTGATATTTATAATCTTGTCATTTTCTTCTCTTTGTTTCTTATTCTTTTATGTAAGGCATATTATTAGTTTTTACTTCATAATTTAATTCATATGTTATAGAATATCAAGACAGGATTATGACAAAACTAGAGGAGAAATGCTGTAAGCTAAAGACATTGGACATGGAAGTGGATGCAAAGACCAATGAGATTTTTATATTGTCTTGTTTTTAGAGAAGGGCTGCATCAGGTTTTATTTGTTCAAGAGTTGTTCTTTTAAGTTAGCTTGGAGAATTTGGTTGTTGTTGATTTTGTATGGAAGTTTCACAGCCAAGGGGAAACTTTAGTGGGCATTTTTCATGCTTTGGAGTCACTAGTACTTTTTAAAGCTCTTCTTGTGTTTGGATAATTTGCCATGTTCTGAGTCCACCCCAGTAATTCATTTTCCCAGTTTTCCCTGCAATCAGGGTAAAGGCAGAATTTGGTTATAGCACTCAGAATCACAATTGCAAATCTTCAATTTAAATGCAATTAGAAGAAACGGGCATCTCATAGGGTCTGTTCCAGCAAGGTGGGAAGAGCCACATCCAGCTGTCAGAAGTAGGACTGACAGAGGTTCAATGACAGACTGTAGTAACTGTGCCTGGTGGCAGCCATGAGTCTCTAGAGAGCAGCCCTATATTATGAGTGTTGTTCCAAACTGTGTAGCATCCAAAATCTATTTCTCCAAGATATTCTGTGAGCTACCTAATATCCTCCATAAATTATTTTTCTGCTGAAATTATCTACGTGTCCATACATGGGATCCCAAGAATACAGAGCCTAAGGCAAAAGCTGCTATATTAGCAATTTATTATTTGTGCCCTTATGAAGTTAGTATAATTGTAACTGTTCAGCTTATTAAAAGAGACTTTTAAAAATGTTAGCAGTGTTTTGGTTTTTTTCATTTGTATAATGGAACTGTGGTGAAAAATAATAATTTCCTAGTTTTTTTCCAATACTCTATAAATTATTCTACATTTCTTTGATATTAAGCGTATTTCTTTCATGACTTTAAAGATATATATTGTTTAAAATGTTAAAATGAAAGGAAACCAAGTCTCTGATATCTGCAAGAAGGGAAAAACAGAATATAACCAATCTTAGATGACTACTCATTCATTCTGAGGATTAATGGTAAAAGAGCTTCATGCAATTTGCCAGCATTTGGATGAGTGAATGGAGATTAAAATGGATAAATGAATGGATGGATGAATAATATGGATGAGTAAATGCATGCATGATAAATGAGTACTCTGAAAGTGGACTTGTTTTTTCAAAGATTTACTTTTAAGAGTGAGACATATATTCCAGGAGAGGAATTAACTTTCCATTGAGTCCCCTCTCTTATTCCTTGCCAGGTGAGGTACCTGGACTCTCATTATTTGCAACCAATAGAAAGGTCATTCCGACTAAGCTTTTTCTCCACCCATATATTAAAACCACAAAAACAAGGCCATGACCCAAGTAGTAGCTCCCCAACCTGCAGGTGCTGCTCAGTAACCCACAGGACTGAAATTCCCTTTAACAGAGATTGATCACAGTGATTTGCAGAGCTCTGAACGTGATACTATACCTTTACCTTCTTCTTACCTACTGTCACTGACCCAGCACTGAGATAAGAATGTTTCACACTCTTCTTCATGCCATACCAATCATAATAAATATGTTATATTGAAAATTTTTAATATTTATAAATTTTACCTTGAAAATATTTTACTTCACAAAAGTATCAAACCACATAAGTAATGAATACTATAGTTCATGATCACAGGGCACAAACAAGATTCTGAACAATAGAATAAATTTATTTCAGCTTAGAGCACTGTTTTTTTTGTGGGGTTTTCCCCCCAAAGGAGACAGATTTATATGGTGTTTTGCAAACCAAGAAATTTTGAGTGGGTGGGTTCAATAAAACTTCATTTAAAATCAAATTTGCACGTGGAAACCCTTGAATTTTCTATGCATTAACACTGGTATAATAGCAGGCAAGAAAGTTCACTGGGCTATAATTTTAAGACCCTTCAATGCCTTTGGCAGATATCAAGTGATAGCCTATTTAAAAGCAGTTCTAGTTACTTGAATCAAGGGATGAACTCAAAAATAAATGAACTGCAACCTCTGGGAAAAGACTTAAAATGTTATCCTTTACTAGGACATAGAACTGAAAAAAGAAATACGAAGTTAATTCTATAAAACATGACCTAAATCAACATAGAACTTTCTAAGCAGAAGAGTTAGAAAGGAGAGATAAAGAGATAAATGAATGGATGGGTAATATAGATGTGTAAATGCATGCATGATGGATAAGTATTGTAATAGAGGACTTTTTTTGTCACTTCCTACTTCTGTTCCTGTCCTGTACTGTTTTCCTAGACTTTCTCTTTCCTTATTTCAATTGTATCTATCCTGCTTGACTTGTTTTGATTCTATTCCAAGAAGTGAAGCCCTATTCTGGAAGAGAATCCTTGTAGGTCAGTTTCGGGAGTGAATCTAGGGCCTCGAATGTTCCAGATCCTTTGGCACTTACCCAATCCCCTGTGATCACCCAATATTGGATTGGCGGTCGGGGGGGAAGCCCTCTCAGTTTTAGCTTCTGTTCTCAAATTGACCTGCTACACTTTATAGTGACTACCTGAGGGTTTTTTTGTTCTGTACAGACTCACTATTGCTTTCTTCTCTCTTCCACACAGATATTGATACTTGGCAGGTGTTGGATCAAGTGGTTTGTCCTCATTTACTGCTTGTTGTGTTTGTAGGGATACCTGATCATCTAGTTTTGTGGTAAATATTGTCAATAGGTTTTTACTTTTACTATCTAGATCCTCTGTCCATTTTTAGGTGTGGATTTAGAGATATTCACAACATTGCCTTCACTTGCTGCCATGTTCTCAAGATCACTTAAACTATTTTAACTGAGTTTTTGCCATTTGCAGCCAAGAGAGTATTGACTGGTACATTCCCCAATCATTTATCTCATTAAAAGCTACCTTAAGTACACCAACATCAAATCATTAAATTAAAAGAAAATCACATAATGATAATTTTAAGTGATTATAGTTAAGTAGCATCCTAGTTGCTTGATTTTAAATGATTGGTTAAAAGTGAATGACATGATCTTTTTTGTTAATCGAATTTTGTATGGTATTTAGTATTTTAGTGGGTATTCCTGTTTTAAGCAAAAATTTCTAGCAGCAGATGCAAAAGTTTTTTAGCATAAGACCTATGTCCTAGTTCTATTCATCAATAAAGTTGGGAATACAGATTCAAATCATGTTAAATTATTTCCCTAATACAATTATTTGTAGCAGTTTTTTCACCTATTGATTAAACAAAAAGAAATAAATTAAAGCCTTACTCTGATGCTATCCCCAGAGTCAATGTTGCAGGTGAAACAACTTTATGAGTAAGTATTCAGTAACTGAACCTTCTCAGACAGGGTTCAAAATTATATTAAGCTATGGTATACAATAAGTTTTTAGTGCCAAGTATGGACTGATTTTGAAAATTATTAATAATGTTAATAAAGGAATGTATATCTCACTTCTTACATTTTATTAAATGATCATTTAAAGTTACTTGAAATAAGAAACTCACTTATCTTAAGGTCAAGTGTTGCTACTTGGCCTTTCTCTTCTCAATGGGCATTGCTATCTGTAAAGAAAAACAGCTGGCACAGTGAAAGTTTATAAGCTTCCATCATCTTAAAGTCAGGATCATTTGAATAATATTACTAAGTAATATTGAGAGCAAAGCCCTTGCAGCTGACTCATAAACTCTGCTTTTACTAGTGAAAAAAGTTTGAAGTAATTTAATCACAATCACCATGAGTTTATTCTCCAAATAAAGGAATGGACTATATAATAGGTTTTCATATGCTTTAGTTAAAAGGAGCTACAATAGGGATATAGGGAATGACAAGACAGTAATCAGTATCACAGCAGAATACCTCAAAGACCTCTCAAACTGCACGTGTCCCATTACATTCTCTCTTGCACCCTTCCACCTTTATTTGCAATGGTGAGACACTTTATAGTTTCTTGTTAACTTTGCCCTTTTCACTCAGGGCAAAGCCTCATCTTTTTTAAGATTTTTGCTGAAACTACCACAATAAATTGCTGCCTACTGAGTAATCAAATCAAGATGTCTTGTGAAAAATAAATGTTCATAGCTCTTCATTCATGTTCCATATTCAATGTGCCATATGCTAGATGATTTTTATTTTTAGGTTGACCCATTAAATTAAAAGTAAAGGGATAATGATGGAGAGAAGGAATTGAAACAATAGGAAATTTATACAATGAGTGACTTTTCTAATATTTGGTTATAAAAAGTAAAAAAAATACAAATCTTAACTCTTTTAAGAAAAGTACAGAAGGAAATGGGGCTTAATAGCAAGATAATGATACGTTTTCACACTTGAGCTATTTTCTTCCATTATACTGTAGTGAATGATGTCAAAGACCTGATGGAAAACTTTTAAAAATCATCTTCTGATGTTATTAAATAAAAACTAATTTCTGCCTATGCATTTAGAACTGTGCCAAGCACATAGTAAGGTCTCAATTCTTTACATTATTACCACTGTCAAACTTACCTGCATGTGTGTATTTCCTGTCCTCCCTCCCATCTCCAGAGAAGAAGCATTCCAATCAATTTTGTATTCCATCCACTGTCACCAACTCAGGCTCCTGCGTCCTCTCTTTTCTCTGCTGGCTGGTTTCCCTCTGCCATAAGCCTAATTAGTTCTCTTTCAGGCTCTGCTTCTAATTTCCCTTCTATCTACCACCCTACATCTTATTTTTCTTTCAAGGCCAAGATGCTCTAATTTCTCCTCACCTATTCACTGCACAGCCCACCAAAATTAATGGCTGGGCAGAGAAAGAAGAGCCAGCAGGGCTGGGATTCCATTCTGAAGTTGGACCACTCCTCTGCCAGATGGCAACAAGGACTCCATCTCTGGGTTAAGTGAGCGCTGAAGGTTTCTGGCATGCTGCAGCATGGCAATTACCGAGGATTTCACCTGTGGTGACTTGGAAAGGATCGCATGTTGAAGGGAGGCAATGGCTTCTGTGATATCATTGGCACTCATAAGATATAGAGGAAACAGTAATTATAAGGACTGGGGAATTTATTTGGTTGTTGCTGGGTGGCAGTGGTGCACTCAAGGGAGAAAACGATGGGCTCAATTTAGCCAATTAGCCACGTAAGGCCAAATGAGAGAGTGAGAAGGCTCCCTCCCAGGGCAGTGTTTATGGACAGCCTCCTCTTCTATAGTCACAGGACAGACCACGCTGAAGAGCAGGCCTAGAACCTAACTGTGAGTGTAGAGAACTTCATATAAGAATTTCGTGTAAGCCCCAGCAAGCCATCTACACAATCAGGGAAGGAGTGGGGCCCTGACGAGAAGTGTCAGGATAGGAATTTCCAGTTGGGTACACTCAAGAACTTGAACTCTCAGACTCCTCAGAACCCCCTGGGCCTGCAGCAGAAGCCCATCCCAGGGCAGACCCCACTGCCCTGCGGGAAGATCACGCAGAGGCCTCAACTGAGGCAAGTGCTTCATAAGACTATACATCCTCTAGATCCGGCCCATTTTTCTCTCCATCTGAATGTCCATACTAACAATATGCCTGGATCATTAAGATACATTAAAAGTGAGAAAATACAATATTAAACACTATGATACTTTATTAGGTAAATATTTTATCTATCACAAAACAATGCTTTTTATTTCCAATATATCCTATATATGTATGCAAATGTATCAATCAAATCTGGATGATCACTGAGGAGTGGAGAAGAGGACATAAGAATGGAAAAGTGATTCAAAAAAAACTTTATCCTTCCCTTTACTTTAAAAATAGATAGAAATATAGATAGATAGATAGATAGATAGATAGATAGATAGATAAAAGGACAATGTACTCTTACAATATATGTATGATTTAATTAATTTTGAAAAGAAACAGATTAAAAGAAATTATTTGGAGAATCTTGCCCTGCGCACACAACCTTCTTGGAGGGTATGTCACACTGACAACCCTTGCTGAAAACATTCATTCACTATTCACATACTTTGTGAGCACCTACTGTATACTAAGCCTTATTCAATTGCTGAAATGGGAGTACTACCATGAAGAACTATTCCATGCTCTTCTCCACATACTTGCTCGTCCTGCTCACTCATTATTTCTGCACCTTCTTACCCCTGCAATTTTGACTTGTAGGAAGTTTTGGCTTGCAACAGAACCAACTCTAGCACTAACACTTTGAATTATGCATAGTCATGATGCTGAAGAAGAGCAAAAGGCCAAGATCCTTTTTCATGATTCGAGGGGAAAAAAAAAAAAGATGCTCTGGGTGATAGCAGTAGAGTGTTATTCAGATGCAAAATCCAAACACCTTTTGCATGAGAACCTGTTTATTACCTTTTCAAATTCTATTCTCTGTCCATTAAATTGAGCCCTGAAGGGATTTCGATTTTGCAATATTTTGTTAGTTACAATGTGAACCTGAAAGTCAGAACTATATTTTAAGTATTCTATAATTCTAATTTCTCAGAAATGTAAGCTCTATTTCTTTGCAGTCTGATAAAGTGAAATTTTTGTCTGTTTTCTATGATGACAGGAATGATGTGGGCATCCCCTACGTGTTCAGACATACATATAACCTTCTCCACAGCAACTTTGCCCAAACCGAAGAATAAAAATACTTCACCCTCGAGTCAGCGATTGGCAGATTGTCTGCCTCAAGGACACTGTCTGTGTCTTTTTTAACTCAATCAGCTCAGCACCATGCCAGTGCACTGCACAGACAGATGCTTCATAAATGCTTTTGAATCGACTGAGAAAGCCAGAAAATGCAATGTCTTCCCTCTGCACTTCACCTGCTGCCTAAAGTAGGGTAAATCCACAGAAACATGTTAGGAGAGGAAAAGATTAAGGCAGAGTTTAGATGCAGAGCCTAGCATTTAAAAGAATAACAAAATTTTCTGTGAATAATCTTACTAAAATCCACACGTATTCAAATAATCCCACTAGGAAATATGACAGTTGAGCACAATTGCGTTTTCCCCAGGTTCCCAGGAACATGTCATCCATCTCAGTTGGTAGCCAGAAATCAAAAAGAGGGTGGAGAATTAATAACTGCACATTTTTAAGGATTTAATGAAACATTTATAGACTAGTTCAGGCTTATAATAAAAGTTATTACCCTTTGGTTGGTAAGTATGACCTCCAGGGGACAATATCATTCTATTACATCCCAAAATTCTATAAAGCTATTAGTTATCTCCTACAGGAAACCATCCTCTATTGACCAGAGATAGAATGGATAGTCTAATAGCTGAAATGATTCCATAAATTTCAACTTGAAAGTTCTATTGGAGTCCATTACCTAAATCAGAATTTTAAAGTTTGTTATTACAGTATTGTCAAAATTATAGCTAAGTGTTGCTGAATTCCATGGCACGCCAAGATCAGCTTCATTCTCATCTCACAGGTTATGTGATTACGAATTGCAGAAGGACACCGATGAAAAAAGTGGCATACTTCTTGCGACAACTAATGCTCTCCTCTCATGTCTGCCTTTACAAATGTCTACAAAGCTGATAAAATTCAAGTCCGGATTAAAACACTAACAAATAAATGTTGCTTTTCTAAAATGAAATAATATATTGTTTCAAATATACAAAAAGTTTCAAAACATAGAGTTAAATTTGCACATAGATAAATAAAGAAGTTCTTAATGACTTTTTGTAGGAAATGGAGAGTATTAATAAAGTAAATTGCTCCATCTGCTGGCAGTATTTGGAAACAGTCTCATTCTAAGCACCAAGGAGCGTGGGTAAGATTTGAGCTACCTCCATCAGAAAAGCTACATCCAGCACACAGTAAAAAATGTCAGCGTACCCCCATTCAGCGCCTTGAGGGTCTACTAGAAAGCACTTGATATTATAGAACTAATGGAGTTCGATTGCATCTTGTCTTACCAAGTGCTTCTCTGCTCTGATATTGAAAGAAAACAGCAAAACTCCTATCAGTGTTACTTCAGACCCCACAACAAATGCTGAACTTTGACACTGGAAAATCCAAAAGTCGTTCATACTAACAGATTTGATGGGCACACAGCATTCTCGGATTCATTCTTTGGTAAAAGAAGTTCACAAGTCAGCAAATTAATAAATCCTTTAGGCAGCCTAATGCTGAATGATATGTAATAAAATTTAATACACTTTAATAAAGAGTCTCCAGATTTGGAATCAGAAGTCCATTTAAGTCTCTACCTATGAGCTGGGCTTCATTATTTTTCCCAAAGCTTTAATCTAGCATTCTTTAAAAAAAAAAATAGGTCCATACAGCTTTCAGCAATATGACTCATTTTATCATTTAAATGTAAAAGTTGTAACATCTCCTCCTTGCTGACTAGTCCTCTTTCTGAGGCTAGTATAGGATTTGTCTCTCTCAATGTCCAATTAGGCTAATGAGGAGCTTTGCTAGCTCAAGATGCTTGAAAACTACCCGGTATTAGTATCCACTCTCTACTAATTTTTTAACTTGTTCAAGAGCTATTATTTTTGAAATATTTTATCATTGTTCCCTTTCCTACATTAAATGACATCTTTAAAAATTCAATTATAAGTTCATGTGAATCGTTTGAACTTGGATTTTGTTGTTTATGATGCTACTAGAACTCACCAACTGTACTGCATTCAATATGGGAAGCACATTACTCTTTACCCAGTAATAGCGTCTTGTGAGGCTTTGGCTTAGTGTAGGATTGTGGTTTATCTGTAAAATCTTTTTCTTTCCTAGTGTATTTTTCATGTTGTTAACCTGAATCATTTTTCTATTCTATTATGAAGTACTAAAGTAACTTGTATCTTGTTGCAAAGAAGAAAATCAACTTATCTTTTTAAGGAGTTCAAGTTTTGTATTGAATGTAAACTATTATATGCAGTTTTCCAACAGGATGTGACAACGGAGGAAAAATGGTCTTCTCAATGATTCTTTTCAACGGGATCTAATCTTTCCCAAAAAGCAAGTTATATTTAGCAATTACTTTGGGGGATAGACCATTTTTTCACTCAACGTTTCCCTCAACCATGACATTTTCTTACTTTTTTATATTTATTATCTGAAATCTACCCATTATTTCAACAGCTTTTTGAACATACAATTAACCCAACAATTTAATAAATGTTACTAAATATCTGCCTTCCAGGAACTTATAATCTAATAGAGAAGAAAAATGCGAAAACAGCTATTACAACACAATGAGATAAGAACAATACTAAAAACATGTTGAGTACAATGGACAGTGCTGCAGCCTTTAGCATCTTGGAAAGACAAGAAAGCAGATGACTTGAGCTGAGCTGGCCCTTGAAGAATGGACAGGAATTCGCCCCCTGGCAAAGGAGAGATGAGCCTGGATTTCAGATGAGAGAAAGCATGTGAAAAACCAAAGTTGTGAAAGAATAAGTTTTCTCTTAAGGATTCCCAGTTTCTGACACTTTAGATGAAAAATTCTACATGGAAAACTGCTTTTCTAATAATGTTAAAAGTAAAACAAGCCCCCTGATAAACTAAGTAAAGTTTAAACCTTTATAAATGAAATACCTTTTAGTAAGCATGTCTTGAAATACAAAATTTTTATGACAAAAGATAATTTATATATTCACCTATATTTTCATATATATATACATATATATATATGTGTATATATATATATATCACCTACATATATTCAACTGCATTTTATAAATGTTTGCAGTTTTCTATATACGGTCAGTCTATGGGGTTCTTAAAAGAATAATTAGGTGCTATGGAGTAAAGTTTATTGTGATAAAAACAGCATCAAAAAGAGCAGTATAAGCAAATTCTTGTGGAATTGGTTGAGGGGGAAAAAAAACTGGCTTTGTTTTGTACCCGAAGTAATCTGTAGTCAGTTTAGATAGCAGGACTATAACCCTGTTAATGACTTTCCTAAAATAAAATAGGTAATTAGGTGTTCCTTTTGCTTTTATTAGGATAGACATGATTGAGAATTTCTGCATTTATTCTCATAGGAAGTTTCACCTGATTCTCAACTGTGGCACCCTGTGCTATTGCAACTGAGATTTAATGATGAGGAAATGAATTAGAAACGTGGGCCAAACACTCCTGGAGATAAATGCATGTACTTTAGTGCTACTGAGTGATTGGAAAGTTGACAGCTTGGGGCATGAGGGCCCCCATGTTTACGCTGCATGACATATATTGGCAGCATTCCATGATCATGAAATTTGCATCTCATTTCCACCAATTTTCCTCTATGAGTGTGGGAGTGGAGGGAAGAAGCATATATACTTCAAATATATATGCACTTTACTTTTCATTAGGAACATTTCAAACATATACAGAAGGAAAAGGATTATTAGCCACATAGCCACGTTTGTTTCACCTATAACCCCACTCATTACCCTCCAATTCGATATCATTTTTGATGCAAATCCCATAAAGTAGATCATTTTCTCTATAAACATTTTAGTATGTATTTCTAAAACATAGCTAGTTTTAAAATAAACCACACTATAATCAAAAGATACTTTTAAAATATTACAGATTAATTTCTCCACTTCTATATCTAATATATTTATATAAGCGATAAATAATATTCAGAAACATATATCATGTCTTTTTTTCATGAATTAAAAGAAACTCATTAGTTTAACATAGCTTCAGTAACAAAGTATTTGTATAGTGTGTGTGTGCGTGTGTGAGTGGAGAGAGAGTGAGAGAATAGTAAAGTATGAGTATGTGTATTCATTGCCTCTTTGCTTAAAACGTATACTGAATGACAAATAGTAATATGTATTTTTCCCCAGTGAGCCCTAGGATAGATTAGCAGAGTTTTGTGGATTATTCATAAAGCAGAAACCAGAACCCCACTCCCACAGAGTGTCAGGAGAATTGGTAAAACCTCACATAAAAGTTACTTCATGATGCCTCTGGACACTAGAGGCCCGGAATCTCAGCCTCAGCAAAGATACCCACTCTAAGCTTGGCACAAATTGTGTAGACCCACTCTCCTTAAGGAACCAAATGGGATTGATCTGAAGAGCAAGACATATGTACTTGATTTAAGTTCAAATGGCTGTGTATGGCAGAAGGAAATTCCTTCGTCCCCTGCATCCTGCCAGCTCAGACAGCACACTAAACAGGATGGAGAAACTCTGGCCTAAGATGTAAGTTTTCCCTCCCAGAAGAGTCGTAAATATGCATATATGATAAATTTATACATCAGATCATATTCATAATGAATTAAATTATACTTTGACAATTTTAACTCAATATTGGCTATTTTTGAAAGTATAGTATTCGCAACTTATAAATTAATATTTTGAAACATATGGAACTGGCTGTGTTAAAATAATAGCCCTCTCAGCAGAAGCCAGGGAGCTATGACAGAAAGCTCATCAATCTATGAATTGCTTTTTATATAAATACAGTTTTGTACCCCTAGACCATTCAGTAGGTCTATAGATAAAACCACTGTGTTTGTTAAACCATTATACGATACTATTAAAAATAGCCATTTAAAAGAAGTAGTTTTTAAAACAACTACTAGAGACAAATAGGAGCCATAAATTGCAAAACTGAGTTAAATGAATCTTGATGTTGGGAGTCAGTGATTTTCCAGGAGGAGGCTATCAAGAAGAGAGGGAATAGAGCTCTTATACTATTAATCTCCCAACCAGATGTCTTTGTCTCATTGGAAATTAGGTATCACAGTGTCTTATATTAAGATATTATGTGGTTCTTTCTCTATCTTTTTCTATTATGAGCTATGTAAACAATAACGAAAATATCAAAAATGAAATTTTGATAAATTGACCAAAAAACATTATAGTTTGGTGGAATAAACATTAGATGAAAACCAAGAGATCTGAGCTCAGGCCTAACACTGATTCTCCCCTTATCACAGTAAAGGAAGCTGTCGGACCTATACGGAAACCTGTCTCTTTGGCCTGCCCTCCTTGCTCCACTGAGTCTCCTGCTAGGCCTTTCCATCTGCTTTTTCTATCAGCAAAGCTACCAGATTAGCCAGTTTTATATGTATCTGAATCTCCTCCTTGCAAAGAACCAGGTGAGTCCATTAAGCATGCCATCTGTCTGGGTCTTCATTTACTCATTCATCAGTATTTACTCAATTGAGTATCTACTATGTGCCAGGAACTCTGTTAGGTGCTGCGAAGGCAGTAGTAAACAAGACAGACAGTCTCTGCTTTAATGTGGACTACAGTGTAACAAGGGAGGCAATTTAATTGTGATATCTCCTGCAAAATATAAACTACAAAATATAACAAGAGAGTCTATTATAATTATAATAAGTCCTACAAAGGAAAACAATATAAAGAAAGGTACAGACCAGTGCTTTTGAAACTAAGGCTGCAACTCATTAGTGGAGCATGAAATCAATTTAGAGAGACAAGAGCGGCAGGCTTTTATTTAATAGAATAAATTGAGATAGCAATAGAAAAGAAAATGCCACAGTGTATCACACAATACAGGAAGTATTGCTTCAAGAATTAACACAAAGAAGAATTCTGGGATGGAGGTTTTTTTTAATGTATTTTTTCCTGTGAGTCATGGTGGGAAAAGTTTTAAGGCCATCGACTGAGACACACCATGGGGACTATAATCAATGCACTTATCATTGCCTACTCCAACCACAGCTACTTCAATAGAACCTACCACACTCAAGTCTACTCAGCCTTACTCCACAATTCTTGAACAAGTCTGCTTAGTCAGGAATGGGAATCTAAGTCCAGTCAGTGCATTACTAATAATCAATCAGATTTATCTGTAAGGATTTTGAAATTGAAGCACTGAAAATCTGAGCCCATCAGATGTAGGCATTTGAGATAAAAGAGCATGTAAAGACGATGTTAAGACAGCCATGCAGGCTCTGGTGCAACGTGAATAAGCTCAGAAAGCTGACGCAGAGAGAACCGAAAAGAACACCCACAGAGAAAAAAAGACACAGCAAGGAAGCTCATTTCTTGACCTTAGGGCTAGAACCTCAACCCTATTTATTTACTCTTCTCAGATTTCATAGGATCTTAGTATTTTTCAGTAAACACCATCTCTCCCTTCACTTGAGCTATTTGAACATGTTCATTTTCTTACCACTAAGTACCTCTCCTAGAAAAAAAATGGTATAAAGTTTATGTTAACTTGTGATTTTTATTAATGTCAGTGATAATAATGTACTCACCAAAAAATGAGCAGATTATCATTTGTTTAAAGTGATCAGAGAAAGAAAGCTAGTCCTTTAGTCAACGAGGCTTTGGAAACAAGTCCTCAATCATTTTTTGTTTGATATCTAGATTGAGAATTTTCCATCTCTTAGACTATGTCCTTCCATAATAAATGATGTTCTACATTGGTTTCACAGTATTCTCAGCAGCACAGTGACCCATTTTTAGATACAGAACACAGAAACTGGCTCTTTTCCACGTAACCCCTATGTTAGTAACACGTCCACAATAATCTGAATGAACTAAACTGAGATATTCAGTGTTCACTTACAACAGAGTCTGTCTGTTGCCTTTATTGTGGATGGCACAATAGCTCAAAAATGAAGATGCCACTGATAGATGACAGCCTTGTGTTCATTCACTTTGAGCTTTGTTTGCTACTTGAACTTGATTACAGCTGACATCCATTGAGCAATATAAAAACAACCATTCTCCCTTTAGTCATTCAGGCACATAATGTGTTTCAACAAAGCACATAGGAATCCTAGAATCTGAATCACCCAGAGCATACCCTTGAAATGAAGCCTTACCTTTTATTAGAACAAAACATTATCTACATTAGGAAGAAAGTTATAAATCTGTATGCTGTAGTTGAGGCTTTTACTTAGATATTCTATTTTTCCTGTGCTTGTGAAACATGAATTCAAACACATCAAAACTGTTGAGTAAAACACAGAAAATGTTTTCTCTTAAGGGCAGGAGATAAGATGAAATGGGGTATGAATTAGTCCCAAATTAGAAAAGACAAATTTTTCAAGCTGACTTCTGAAAATAACTTCTTGTCAACCTAAAATAAATCAAGGAATATAAGGACATAAAATAAGGAATAAAAAACTATAAGAAAGAAGAAAAATCTGTCTAGACAAAGAGCTGTGTTCGGATGGACTAAACAGTTATGTTACAGCATCTGGCCAGGTAAGCCTCGATGCTAACATGACCAAGGCTGGACATCACTCTCTCAGGTTAGTCAATTCCCTCCACTTCCTCAGACTAAATCTTGACTCATCCCAACCATGTAGAAAGCTAAAAGACAGTAAAACCTCATCAAAAAATAATTAAACTTAGGCCTCATCAATGCCCAAAAGCAACATCTTAGGGCATAAATAAAAGCTAATTATTATTAGAGAAAAATAAAGCTTTGTCATTTTTTCACCATTTATTAAGCATCAAGTAGAGTCTGAGAAATATGCAAAATTGTCAATTATTTTGACATCTTTATATATTTTTTCTAATTAGTATATTCCAAAGAAACAATAGGGAAAGTGACCATCTGACTTAATGAAGTTCATGTTTTTCAACTCCAAGGTTTAAAATTAAATATGGAAATGTTTAAGAAAATCAGAACCATGATATTAATATTTTGTGTTAGAAAGGAGTCTGTCTATATTTGGTATTTTCTGTACTTGTAATATTTAACAGAATCAAGCCTATTAGGGTGACGGCCTTATGATTCCTATTTAAAATGTGTAACTGAATGACTGATTTAGACTAATGATTTTAAGTTGATTTATTACTCAGTTTATATAAAGCATTTAGCATCTAGGCTCACCATATTTCTAAGTTTAACTTATTAGAATTACAAAAAGCAATTCGTGTTTGGGAAGGTTTATTAGGTCACAGAAATATATATAAAGAAAATAAAGCATATTAAATACATAAAGGTAATTCATAGTGTTTGAATTTGTTTAATTAAACAAAATATTAATCAAAGGCTCTTTAAATGTGTTTAACATTTTCTAAACCTATAAACCAAATGATAAGAATATGTAAGCTAAACTTAAAAGCCTAACAAAGAACGAGGTATTATGAATTTTTTTAAGCCAAAAGTCAACTTCTAAATAATGTTCTCTGCACATAAAAATCACAGTAAATAACACCAAAAGTTTCATATTAGCATTTTGGATCCAGGAGCTCTAAAGTGTTGACATTGGGAGATCCCTCCTAGAGAAATTATAATCTTTAGGGTTAATTATAACCTACTAGTATGAGTTTAAGAATGAACCTCCCATAGCACAGAACGGGCAAGGTGATTGTGCATACTTTTTAATGCTCTAAAACTAATGCTCTCTCTTCATGGGATTTCAATCTAATGGAGCAAACTGAAATCACACAAATCATAGTGACTTCTGGGAACTCTAAGTAGTTCAGTATGGATAACCATAGAGTACAAAGGAAGATGACTTTAACTTCATTATATATTTAAACACAAAGATCAGAAACCCAGGAACAAAGGAATTTTTTAGAGCTATAAGCAACCCTTCAGAGATTACCTATTTCGTTTTTTCAATAGCAGAACTGCCTATCTCTGCTCTAATAGCTAGTTAAATACAGAGCCTAAATTAGAACCCATGGCTCTGTAATATGTTGCTAAATATTTTAAACTACTAGAACAGCACAGCTTTCCCATAGAACCCTTGGTAATTCTTGATGGAAAGGCAAATGCAATTACAGCATCATAATTAACAAATAAAAAACAAGAGAACAGCAAATGGTGCTTGAAAAGATGTTGACAATAACTGCTTGAGTCCTCAGAGGAGACTGGAAAAGAGCCCTTCACATCTGCTGAATGATAATAAGAGAGTAACCGGAAATCAAAGAATACTTTCAATCTAGAATAATCCGCATACAGTTACTAAGTATGTCCTCCTACATGAAAGGACAAAAGAAAGTACTCATACCCCTTGCCTAGTGCAGGAAATATGGCAGTTGTGTTTCCAAACATTTGTCATTCAGAGTCGAACTTCACAATTTTTGCATATTCTCATAATTCTGTGTCCTATTATTTACCTAAAATTTTTTAAGTTGAATTTAGCTTTTTCCTATGCAGTAATATACTTGAAATTACAAGTTTGATGTGTCAGTTATATTTTACTAATACACATTAAAATAAATAAATTTCTATTAATTTGTTTTATTTTGCCCGTGGCCCAGCTTAAATTGCCAAACATGCCTCTAGTGACATATATATACGTCATACATAGGAAAACAGCAAACAGGAAAATGTTGCTTTGATCAGGAACTGCCAAATACACAAATGTTTTCTTTAGTTCCAAGCAGGAAAGATATTCTCTATTTGGCTCTCCTCTAAAAGAATCATTTAGGCTAAAAGTTCAATAAACATGAACACTTACTTTATATCGGTCCAGTACTGTACTCTGGTGGTACCAAAGACTTGTCCTTGCCCTCCAGGAACCTAGAATATAATGCATATGAGTAGATTTTCTGAAGAAGAAAATATCCATTGTGTCAATAAATATTCCTGTTATGACCAAACCTTAGCATTCACTTCCTTCTGAGATAGATTAGAGTATCATTAAGGACAAAGCTGACCCCTGGTAAAGCTGACTAAGGAGCACAGAATTAAATTTTCCAAAAAGTAGCCATGCAGGAGCAATTCTGTATGATATATTAAGTTCCAAAATAGGTAATAAAATAATGCATACAATGTAAGCATAATTATACAAATATATGTACATTTATGCATAAAATAAAGATTAGGAGGAAGTGCACCAAAATATTAACAGTAATTATCTCTGCATGTTGGAATTATGTTTGAGTTTTATGTTCTTGTAATTTTTGTGTTGAACATATTTTCTTCGATGAGCTTCTATTTCTTTGGCTATCAAAATAAAATCTCTTTTATTTTAATCTTTAATTCTCATTTACTTAAGGCTTTTTATTGGAGAGGTATTATTGTGTATGTGTGGTTGTTTTTTTGTTTGTTCATTTTTTTTATAAAAGCTGCTTCCCTGTGAAATGATGGCAATCATATTTCAGGACTGACCTGAAATAAAGAGACTATTCATTGCTGATCATGTATGGAAGGAGAGGAGAGGGGAGGGGAGGGGAGGGGAGAGGAAAGGAGGAGAAGGGAGGGGAGGGG
>CM053503.1:132021354-132077125 GCA_028627145.1 Eidolon dupreanum | reverse complement strand
AGGGAAGGAAAGGAAAGGAAAGGAGGGAGAGAGGGAGAGAGGGAGAGAGGGAGAGAGGGAGAGAGGGAGAGAGGGGGGATGGGGGAGGGAGGAGGGGGGAAAAGAAGGAAGAAGGCTGCTTCCCTTGAAAGGAAAAAGGAAAATGCTTTTAAAATGTTTAACCACTTGTCTCTGTAATGGTCTCACCATTTTCTGCTTCATCTTTGCAGTTCCTTCAGATGCAAAGGCATTTTCTTTCATCTTCACATATGAAATTAATATCTATAAGGTCTTCCATGAAGCTCAAAGTTAGAAGCAAGTTCTTCTCAATTTCTAGAGCACCTTATTTTTAACTGATTTATGACAATCACTTTCTAACATTTTAAACATGAAAAACAGAATCACAGAATTTTAGAAACTATGGCTCCGTTAAATTATGTGATATATTCCAATTTCCAGTGAGTTAGACATAGCATCAAAATCATATGCCAGGATCCATCCACGATCCTAGGTCTATTTATACAGAGTTGTGCCTATTTGAAATTAGTGGTTAAATATTTTTGTTAAATTAATGGCAAACTGTGTCGATTAAAAGTCTTAAGTTTCTTTGCCACTATGAGTTAACCAAATGGTTAAAGATTATGTCTGGCATAGCATGAGGTGGCCATGAATTGACTGGGTTTCTCTTTTTCTTTTTTTTTTTTTTCTTGCTCCAGCATGACCTCTGTTCTGGCAGATTAAAAAGAGAAAAATAGTCCATAAAGCTGGTGACATAAACTTGGGTATCAAACAGATGACCACTCCCTCTTGAGCAAGAAAAAAGACCATTTTTAAATCTGATATTTTCGACACTGACTTTTCCTAGAGTTTCTTAGTAAAACACTTAAATCTCATTTCTACCCATCCTTTCCCAATTATTTCATTTAAATATTAGTATAATGGAAATATCTCACTTTATTGGCAACTAAACTGCTAATTTCCAAATCTAGAAAGCAATGTAAAGAAGCATTTTATAGGAAAGGAATTTTTTGGTACATTCAGGATTCAGTTAAACAAAGATTGTTCAGCTATCATTCAACCTATGCTTACCTACATTAGTCTCTGATCCCTCTAACACACTTTCCACACACAGAAGCCAAATTTTTAACAAATATTCCAATGAACATTTCAAGTTAGCTAATGGCAGTGCAGCTTTTCAAACCACCATTATGTTTCTTTACAATCATGTAACCATTTAAAGATTTTATTACATTTCCTCTCACACAGTAGAGGAAATGGGAAATATAAATACACACACAGTGCTATTATTATCACTGGAATTGAGGGGAAAAAAAAGAACAACCTCTAAGCATACTGAAAACAACACATCTTTAGCTTCAGTCGGATACTTGTTGGATTTAAAGAGACCCTTGTGTTTATAATTATGAAAGAAAAGAAATTAAAGAATATGTTCAAAAGGCTGAAGATATATTATCATAAAGCAATATTTTCATAAAGTAATATTTCATAATGTTATTTCAACTATCTGGGAAAGGAAACCCCTTTATAACATGTAAGTCTTTCTCAGGCACCACTCAGGTTCCAATAAACCATCTATTAATTCTGACTTTTTGTTCTTGGATAAAGGAACTTCTGCACCAGCTCCCTGGGTTTTCTTCCCTTTCTAAAATATATATTCTTCCCCACTTTGTTCGGAAGCCAAATGATTAGCTTCAGGATCATGACTGATTTCCCATTGTTCCATTCACTTTAACCTCTCCTCATTGCGCCAACAATCTGGACCCCAGAGGGATTTGTCACAGTTCTCCAATTCTCTTTCTCCCTTGGCAGAAATTTTTTATTTGATTTTTTTGTTTCCTTTACTTTTATAAAAAGAAAAATTCTCACTTTAACTCTTCCTTTTGAATTATCCTTTGGTTATGAGAGGAGGAAGGGCCTTAACTTCTTGGAACTCAGGCGATGTTGACAGGAAGCACTGGTGCTCATTTCTTTTCATTACAAACCACAGAAGTGGAAATGATACTCTTAAAAATGGTATTGCCTTTCAATTTATCTTTGAATCTATTCATCATAATGATAAACTTCAGTTTGATTCTATCATAGAAGTTATTTTTTTAATCGGCTACAATGTAAGAACAATCAATAATTACTAAAAATAATCTCTAGAAAGGAAACCAAAAAAATGATACTTTAATCTCAAAGAAATGATGTGACTGTCAGGTAACACTACATTCAATGGTAGAACAAACATAGCCATTAAAGTCATTCTAAATGGGGGAATTTGTTGTCATCATTAGCAGCTATATTACCATAGCTTAGATGTCTGTATTGGGTAAGAGCCGGGGGCCTCCATCCTTGGATCCCCCAGAAAAGATTTGCATAAAGGCTATAGCTCAGAAAAAGAAGATAGAAAGTAAACAGTAGCAACCAGAAGTGATTTATTAGGCAGAGGACACTTGGGACAAGTCTAAGCAGGTACCTCAACAGAGGACTGAGGGCCCCAAGACATTGAGGGCTGGGGTTCACATGAGCCATAGGGTTTCTTTGTTCTCCTTCTGTCTCTCCCATCTTCAATGATGTGAATTCCTTGCACCTCCTTCGGAACCTCCTACTCTTGGCCCAGGAACCCGTAGTGTATGCCAGTAAATGGGAAGTCATATGCCTGCGCCATGGGGATTTTGAGGGTAAGCATATTCTCAGTTAACTACTTTTGCCTATACCAGTTGAATACCCCCAGAGTAAGGTCATGCAATGGTTATCTGCAATTAACTGACCATGGGGGACCGAGGGAGGTATCAGAAATCGTCAAGTGTCTTGCTTTCTATCTGGCCTCTGACCATGGGAAAACTAGGGAGGTGCCCGAAGCCACCACACGTCCTGTTATGTACATTTTATTGCTAGGCCGATCTTGGGACCTTGTTAACCTCTTACTGTCATCTTTCCTCCAGCTCATATCTACCTATCTACTCTATCAGTATCAAAATGAAAATAACAATAACTACATTCGTTAAACCATTCCATGATCTAGGCATTATGCACTGGAGATCGTATTTAATCTTCACAACACTCCATGAGCCATATAGTTCTATTCCCCATTTTTATATATTGGGAAACAAGCTCAGCTAATTTGCTTAATGCTCAATGCCACATAACAGAACCTAAACGAAAACTCGTATATCTGGAAGGCCTGGATACAGGAAGAGAGTCAGACAAATGAATTCTGTTTTGGAACTGCACCATTTGAAAAGATTTTACCAAAAAAAGAGACTTAAAAAAAGATCTCAGTTGAAATCACACCATCTCTTCTGGTGCAGTTTTTGAGCATACTTTTGTAGGACAATTCAGTAAGTGAAAATATTTACCTATAACACCCATTTTTGTGAATTGTGAATACGATCATGAACTATTCCAGAGTATAAAATGAAATTCAAAGGTTTTATAAGACTCATTTCATAAGTAGTTAGTTAGTAACACTATTAAAAATTTTACCTTCATAGTTGAAAATTTGGGTATTTTTTTACTATAATTTGATCTATATAAAATCATTTTTGTTCCATTTAACTTATTTGCGTATATTTTCATATTATCTGAAATATTTTAACATTATTTATGCATAAGAAAAGTATGAAGAGTGAACTAAACTTACAATAGAAATTTGAAAGCAGACCACCATTTTCCTGGCATTCCAGGAAAGGTGATCACCAATTTCCTTAAATTCTAATTCTGATTTTCTCTACTTGTATTGGCAGTAAGATGCAACAGATATGAGAGAATCCTTTTGGAAGCAATACCAATGATTACAGGATATCTGTCATCTACAATTGATCTCTTCTTTAACATGGAGAACACAAAGGGCTAATGCACAGGCATTCAAATTAGTCCAAATCAGTTCCAAATTATAAAATATGCAAATTCCTGTTGATTTATCATGAATTTCTTAAGGGCCTTCAGTAAAAGCTGCATCCCTACAAATTAAGAATTAAGCTCATTTTAGAAATAAGAGAAAATTATTTTTCTACAGCTTTCTTTCCCCCTAAGATTCCCACGTCAGAACAGTGGTGAGAGTCTCAGTCTCTCTCTTTCTTTCTCTCTCTCTCTCTCTCTCTCTCTTCTCTCTCTCTCTCTTCCTCCTCCCTCTCTCTATATATACACACATATTTTTTATATGCCTATAATAACATTAGCTCATTTTCAATAACAATATGAAAATGAATCTGTCTTAAATCCCTTGATTTGGGGATGATAAAATAACTAAATGTTGAGGAACAGAGAACTCAGAAGAGAGAAAAAGTCTATTTTACCTGTCAAAACATGATTTCCTGTTACACAATTAAATGAGAAGACATTAAAAGATTTAACTGAAATCCTGGGCACCTCTGAGCTTAGCAGCATAACATTTTGCTAAGGAAAGTTATAAACAAATGAGATACATATGGAGTATGTTTCCCTTGAAATTCTCAGAGTTTTAAAATCTAACAGATAATGTGCTTTGAGCTTTCATCTAATTCTTCATTCTTGTGAAATTCAATGACCCTGAACATAGAAGATCTCTCTCTTACCTAGGATTGTAAATCAGTTTGGAAATACTAGTTACATATCACAGTAGATCAGTGACTTCAGCACATAAAACAATCTGAGGCACCAAATCCATACTGTATATTCAGATTTGTAATCCAAACCCAAGAATAAGAAGGAAAAGGGGACACATGAGAAGGTAAAGGGGAATAAAGAAAGGAGCAAAAGAGGCAAATGAAACAAAATTTTAAAAAGCGTTGTAAGGATTTTACTGCACTGTAAATCAACAATTCTCCATCTGGCAAGATTCCTGCACATTAAAACAATATGAATCAAATCTGATTAGCTTAAGAACAATACTAAAATAGAGCATTTTTTCCTTAAGTTCTATTAAATAATACATTGAATCAACTGAAAGAGACATATCTGTACAAAAAAAAAAACTTTCGAACATAGTCTGACAATGTCTTACAGGAACTTGTATTAAATTTTTTAATATAAATGTATTCTTAGGAGAGGAATTTTACAAACTAGCAACCTGAAAATAAGCCAGTAGCCTAGGGAGCTATACACAAAAGCACTTCAGGAAAAAGAATGAATGGACATTTCAGTCTGCTGTAATAGCATAATGATGCTGTGGGCAGAGTTGCCTGGAGCCTAAGAATGCTATAGGACTTAGCACCAGACAAATAAACTAATATTTTCAGAGAGCTGGCTATGTGTTGGGCCACATTACATATCTAATTTCTTTGTATCCTAAAAGTTCTGTGATATGAATAACATCATCATCATTAAATGTATTAATGAAGGGCCTAGGACTCAGAGAGTTCAGTCCAGGTCATAGCTAACTTTCAAGATTGTCTTAAAGATTAAGAAACAACATATAAAACATTTCTATATAAACCACAAATAGAAATACAAACATAATAGTTTAAAATTTTGTAGTTCACTTCTGGCTCACTATGCCATACAAAGGACACATAATACTCTCCTCCAACCCAAATTTCCTTTGAAATAATAAAGGTAGGAAAAAAATAAAAGAAATCCATGGCACTGTGAAGTCAAGAGAAGATGCCTTCTACAGATAGGATATTCTGATACTTTCACATATTTCTGAAAGATGGAAAGAGAAAGAAATTCTATTTATAAACTCAGCCTTACAAAACAAAAACAGTTCAGCTTATACCCAGGAGAAGGCTCTAATAGGAGGTGGTGTCTTTCTCTTGGAACAGATGCACAGTCAGGAGGTCTGCAGCATTCATCTCCTACTGGAACCCCAAGAACTTTCCACTAAAAACAGTGTAAGATTTGTCTGGTAAGGATTATTAGTGTGAGTGTTTGGGCTGGCAAAGCAAGCCTGCAAGAACTCCAAAATACCACAATGAACTTGAAGAATAAAACAGAAATGACAGTTTCTCCAAGGAGTAAAACTCAGTAAGATCACTGTTAGGGAATTATGTCCTTCCCAAATTCATATGTTAAAATCTTAACTCCAGTACCTCAGAATGTAACTGTATTTGGAGATAGGGTCTTTAAAGATGTAATAAAGTTAAAATTAGGTATTTAGGGCGAGATTTAATTCAATATGATTGGTGTCCTTCTAAGAAGAGATTAGGAACAGACATAAAGGAGAAATCTATGTGAAGAAAAACAGAAAAGAATGCCATCTTTTGTTGAAAGAGGTCTCAGAAGAAATCAATCCTGCCAGCACCTTGATCTCAGACTTGTAGCCTCTAGAACTGAGAAAATAGATTTCTGTTGTTTAAGTCACCCAGTCTATAGTACTTTGCTATGGTAACTGTTGCAAATGAATACAATCATCACCATATCACCTTTAGTAAAATCTCCCTTACTTCGAAAATTGTGAGGGTTCTAAGTTAGTCTGCCAATCACAATGACTGGAGCCTAAAGTCTATAGCCAATCATTTCATTTCACTCAACAGACCTTTCGCAAAGGAGATTCCATACCAGGCATTTGTATGAATCAATATACTCCTACTTTCAAAAATATGATCACTCAACCAAAAATCAACAGATTATACTCAAATGAGTGAAACAGAAAAACTTACCCTGGATAGACTAAAAATAATGCATGGCAGAGAGACAATCTAAAAAAAAAAAATTTAATTAGTAATCTCAGAGTGTTTCAAGCTATTATGGAAATGAAAATCCAGTCTCAGAACAGAGAACTATCTTACTTGGAATTCCCTTTCACACCCAGTACATCAGTACTACAAGCCACCTGTTCCTTTAGGCTGTGGAAAGATAAGAACAAAAATTAGAAAATGAAAGAGGAAAATATGATGACAAAAAGAACAGAAAGGACAGGTTTTCTTTGGCTACATCCTTATATTTCAAAATATCTGTTGAGGAAGATTTGATTAGTATCAGAACTACAGTATAGTCTAATAACAGATAATAGTTGTATAAATGAAGATAAGACACAAACTTTAAATCTCACTATAAATCTGACATACAGAGAAAATGCTATTTCTTTTATTTCATTTATAATGACCCTGTCCTAAGTTTCTACCGGTTGGTAAACAAAAAAAAAATACATACATGGATGATAGATTTTTAAAATTGATGATAAAAGACAGATAGATGATAGGTAGATCGATCGATCGATTGATCAATAGATGATAGAAAAAAAATACTTGCTAAATACTCAATCTTCTATACAGTTTAGTCTCATTCAGTACATTAAAATAATTCCTTAACAGCTATTTTATGCAACTGCATCACACTGCTCTGACAGGGTAATATGTGCCTGGTGATCTCAGGTTCGGATCCCCTTTTACTGGCTTTGTGATCCTTCAGCTCTGACTGGCTACAGGCCCCAGATCCTCTGCATCATCTTCCATCTGGCATCTAGCCCACGGGTCCACCCCACCATGGATGATACTTTGGCAGGCTGGCTAGAATTCCAGAGTACTCACCATGTGGAGCATCTAAACTTCAAATCTCCACTCTATCTTCTAATTCTATTATCAAGTTTACTTTCATGTGAATATGCCCTAAGTTTTATGTGCAGGAAGCCAACAGACAGCCTCTTTATAGAGCCCCAACAAAGATGGGGAAAGGCAGTATATTTCTAAGAGTCCCCTGTGCCACTGATGTTACCCCACAGAGCTAAAGCCCACTTCTGGCCATCGACATCTTCCCTGCTTTCTTCCCAGGGTCTGAAAGGGCAGGATCTCCCCACTTTCTCTTCCTACCTAGACTTCTTGTACATAACACCATCTAGAGCAGCCCACCACACCTAAACCTTGATAAGCTAAAGGAAAGATAACATAATTTAGAGAATCCTTTCTGAAGATAATAGCCTGGTTTTAAAATCCGTAAAAATCTTAATTTTAAACATGAACAGTTAAATATTATCTTTGTTCTCCTTGCACTTATTCCCATTCTTCCCAAACCAAACCCAGGTTTCTAGATGCTCAAAGCCAACCAAAATAATCTACACAAAAGAGAGAGAGGGAAAAAAAACATGATTTTTAAAAAATGACCCCATTTATTTATAAATGTTTTTTAAACCTCAGTCATATTTCATAGGGAGACTCATTCACTGGTCCTTGCATGCCAACTAGGGTTTCCCTGCACCTAAAAATATAGATAAATACCACTGGAACTCTTATTCATGGCCTATGGGATTTCCAAGATCCTCCCAATTGTTCCATGAAATCTGAGAGGCTTGGTTTTCCTCGAGGTGCCACTGAATCATCTTCTGCTTCTGAATTCTTGTTCTCTTCTCTGTTTTCTATAAATGTCTATAACTCTGTTCACTGGTGTCAACCCAAACAAGGGACAAGGCCCATCTCTTAGATTTCCTTTACCTGCTCTCAACATAACTCTCGAGTCAGCCATCAGTGACTGACTTTCAGTAGACATTTGGTGGTAACAGTGAGAAGGAGGGCATGTCAATACTGCAAAAAATATAAAATCAAGTATCAGACATTTGTGATTTAAAAAAACTATTGCCTTTTCATAGCTATTGACTTTTCATGACCTTTCAATTTTCCATTCTTTTGCTCAACCATTTCGCTTTCTATAAAGCTGCAGTATAACTTTAAAAATTTGCTTTGATTTTATTACAGAAAGAATGCATCTATGACCAACACTTACGTCCAAATTCACCAACTAATGAACAGATAAATAAAATGTGATATATCTATATAACAGAATAATACTTAGAAATAAAAGGAATGAACTACTAATTCGTGCTACAACATGCATGACCCTGGAAAATATTAAGTTAAAAAAGCCAGTCCCAGAAAAGCACATTGTACAATTCCATTATATGAAACTTCTGGAATAGGCAAATCTATAGAGATAGAAAGTAGATTAGTGGTTGTCCAAGGCTAGAGATTTGGAGGAAATGGGGAGTGACTGCTAAATGGGTAGAGTTTCTGTTATGGGATAATAAAAATGTTCTAAAATCAGTGCACAACTCTGTAAATATACTAAAAACCATTGAATGTACTCTTTAAATGGGTAAGATTTATGGTATGTAAATTATATCTATTGTATGTAAATTATATCTAAATAAAGCTATTCCAAAACAAACAAAAAAGTACCTGTCTCCAGCATTTTCTACCAACAATTGCAGTCAATATTTTGTGGCCAGAGAGTGTGCAGGAACTAAGCAACACCCCCTACAGGAGAGTGTCTTAACAGGACTTTTTTCCTCTCCACGACTGTGATATGTTATAATGGCTCCCACGTTGATTGATATTTGTGACTCAGTAACATTGTCGACCTTTATTTGGTGTACTGTCTATACAGTTCAGTGCTTCCTGTTCTCCACTTGTCTCTTGCTATGACTCCTATTGTTCTGTTCATCCTATCATTAAATAAATCAGTTTCATTTTAAAGGCTGTGTTTTAGCTCATATTGCACAACAAAAAGCCCTTGGAAATTTGGCTCTTCACACTTATGCCTGATATCATTTTAATGAACTCTGGCACACATAGGCAAACTACAGGTAGGCCATTTTTTAACACATTCTTTTTTCAGAATTGATGTGGCGATATTAAAATCTCTGATATGGTACTTTTTTAAAGATTCATTTTTCTCTTTAAGATCTTCACAATTGAAAGATAATGAACATGGAAAAATCTGGTAAAGCTAAATACCTCATCAGAACACTAATGCCAACTATTGACATAATACTTGAACTAGTCAATTTTTCTTAATCATGAAAAGGATGTAATACATTTTCAAATCTATGTCCATTCATATAGGCTTATTTTTTGGCTAATATGGGTCCACGAGGACAAGAAGGAGGCCCAGGTCTTTTTCTCAGACCAGGGCTACCAGAAAAATAGATATCTGAGTTCATGTGAAGGTGAGCTCAGGAAATACAGGACAATTCTAGGTTGCAAAAAGGGAAACAACTGCATTTGAATGAAGCAAAGTGTCTGCAAAAGACAGGCAAAGCAGGTGATTAGGTCCCTGAGGCACAGGCAAGAGAGATTCCCAAAGGTAATGTGATACAGGAGGTGAGATATGGTGGGACAGAGCCAGTCTATAAACAAGTAGAGTGTTGCAAAGGATACTGGCATTCTGATTTCTCTAAGCTTTTTTTTTTTTTTTTTTTTTTGAGTACATAAAATGCAGTCGATTCTATGCCCATACATATTTTTCAAAATTTTAAATGAGAATTGGAAGTGTAACTCCAAAATCTTCAAACCTACCAAAGTATTTGATTTCAAAACTCATGTTCATGACTATACACACAGTAACTTTTACCGACACCTTTCTGTGACCTTCATTTCAACCAGAGTCAGTGGAGAGAGGAGACTAAAGTGTCCAGCTCAGGCACAATTTACCTCAAGTTCCCAAATAAACATTTCACAAATTCATTAAGAGAAAGCACAGATGAGAGAAATAATAGAAATAAGTATCACATCAAATAGAGGTCAAAGATGAGTGTAGGTGCTTAATAAGTGTCAGTTGAATAAATGTGAATAAAAATGTGCCCAAACTGAGTCCTTACAACCACTCACAAACTCACCATAAAATATAGATTTTAAAAGCGTTGACTAAAGACTGCTGAATACTAACTGTGCTCCAAAACACAGTAATGGGCCACTTTAACCATTTACTCCATACAGTTACTCTGAGTCTTCTAGGATCATTAGGCAACCAGTCATGATAATTTTATGAATGCTTATGATACTCCACAAAAGATAAAATTTGGGACTCTTTTTAAAGATGTCAAAGACCATTTGTGTCTTTCCCATTTTCTACATATATAAACGTTCCTTATGTCAGCAATTATACATGAAATTTCAGAATAATTTATTTAGAAAAGAGAGATTCAGGTACATTAAAATAAAAGATTTATTAAATTAATATGAAATGAAAATTGCCTGAAGAAATAGTAAATTCCTAATTCTATTGAAAGTGTTGACTTATGCACAATTAATTATTCTAATACACTATTCATTTGCAATATTGTTCAATATTTTAAGGGAATATAAAGAATTTTTAATGGAAATCGGTTTTCATTGTGAGGTCATAAATAAAACCTACTACTTTTCTAATAGGTAATTATTAATAAGAGGCATTTGAAACATCACACATATTCTAATAACTAATCATGCACTTTGTAAGCTTAGTGAATGGGGGTGGAGGACAAGACAGTGAGAAAGAAGATGGGAAAGCTTGTAAGCAAAGAAGGAAACAGAAACGTATAATTGTGAAGTGGTTCAAAATCAGGTCAGTACTTACAGGTAGAGTAATTCTAACCACAAATACAGTGGGATGATTTTTTTTAATCACAGAAAAATAGATCAAATTCAAAGTTTATAAAAAATAAGGAAATATGACTAAAACTCTTGAAGATGCCAATTTTTAAACTATAGACAATACAACTGACCTACAAGAGCTATTTAAACAGTTTCTGAAACTTTTTTAAAAATCTAATTTTATTAGCTGTTGCTGCCAAGGAATGCATCAAGTTAAAACAAAAATGTCACACAATTTGTCCTTCAGCATAAAATCACAAAAGTGTTCTATGTTATTAATAATAAGCACCTTTATTATTCATAGAGAAATTCATCTCAGTGCCTTTGAATTAAAGGGGGTTAACTTAGTGAACAGTGTCCTCCATTTATTGAATACTTTCTCTAAAGCCCTGGACATTTTCAGCTGACAAATACAGACACAGTTTTCATTTTCAGAAACAACATTAGTTTGCTGCACCACTGGGTAAAATCCAAGCATTTAGTCAGGCTTGTTTCCCTTGCTGCCTGGCTTAGCACATGTAATGAGAATTATGTCTTTCACTTCTATGCCAACTTGAATACATTAGATGCAAGAATAACAGAGTCAGCACTATATCAAAATAGACATGCCTGCAGAAAATAATATAATGCATCCTTAGCCAGGTAGCATTCAACATCTAAGCACTGTAACTAATGAACCATCAAAAGCTAATGACAGACTACTGTTTTCTTTTAGTCTAATAAAATTTCATAATTTAAACTATCCAAGCAATTTTAAGCAGAATTATTTAAGCAGAATTACCTTAAGACTGCCCAGTAATCTATTCAAGTAACTTTTGCCATCGCGAAAATAAGTATATAAGGAGCACGGAAATATGACCAAATTTTAGTTGAAAGGTTAAAAGGGGTACACACCACGCCAAGCAGAATATTATTTTCTAAAGAATAGTTAGGATCACAAAAAGTAAATCTGGATAATTGTATTTGTTGTTGTTTTTTATTCAGTTTAAAAAGTAAATTTTGGACTTTTTTTTTTTAGTAAAGTGCTAGGTGCTAGACTATACTATTTTGCATGTGTTTTCCAGTTGAAGTCTTATACCACAAATGAAATAGATCCTTCATTATCTTCATTTTAAAGATGAAAAATGCGAGGTTTGAAGAAATTAGGTAACTCATATAAGTGTGCTAAAATCCGAACATTTCTCATTTTCTTTGATTCTGGGTAGTTATATTCTGCTGAAGTTTAGTTAGCTGTCTAAAAATCCAAATTCCTTATAAAAGTTAAAGTTGATCAGCAGGAATGTTAAGTCATTTATTGTGCTCCTGAGCTAAAGCAACTCTTGTCATTTTGATTAACATTCATTCATTCAATGGATTTTTATTGAATGAATTTTTATCTGTGCTACAGCATTTGGATATTTTTAATATTCTCTTTCTAGACTCCCTTTCAGCTAGGAGTAGCTGTGAAACAGTTCTATTAAATGAGATGTAAGCAAAAGCCACCTGGGGAATTTGTGCAAACATCTCTGCCGCCTGATCAAAGTGACAAATGCTGCTACTGCCACCGTTTTCCTCCTCTTTCTGCCTGAATTATAAATATAATGCCTAGAACCAAGATAGCCATCTTATGTCTGAGAGTCAAAAAACATAATGATAAAAGAACAATACACCAAAGATGACAGTGCAGATGTGGAGAAAAACTCCACCCAACCCTGTGACAGTCGACATTTAGTCTTCTTCTTATAAAAAGTCAGTAAATGTCCTTACAGTTAAAGGTTCTCTTGGCTGTATTTTCTGTAATTCAGAATCAAAAAACAATTCTAATTCATGTATGTGCTGGCTAGATTTCAGGCACTTCCCTAGGTCCTCTGAATAAAGTAAATGTTCTCATGGAACTCAAATTCTCATAGAAAAGAAATTAAACAATAAACAACTGAAGAATCTTAGATGTAATAAAGAAAAATAAAATAGGGTAAGGGAATGAATTGTGTGACAAGACATGCTCAGGAAGTTTCTCTAAGGAGGTGACCTTTGACCTAAACGAAATGTGAAACAAAACCATGCTTTGGAGAAATCACTGCATGTTGAGGAAAGAGCATGTACAAAGGCCATGAGACATGAAAATGCCTGACATATTCAAGGATCTGCAAATGACCAGTATGACTGAAGCCCAGTGACTTAGGAAGAGCAGAACATTGCTACAAAATTTAGCAGTTCAGTTGATATCCAGGAACTTTCATTTTAAAGCTTTTCATTTATCTGAAAGGATTTAATTTCTGAAAAAGTCATTCAGTTGACTTTTGGCAATCTGCTGTCCTGTACTAAAAGGCTTTTGTAGAACATTATTCTATCTCAAATATTATTTATTCATGACAACCTTGGAACAATTTCAAACACACATATATTCACCTGTTTTTAAGGATATTGGTGATGTCAAAGAATACTATAGTTTCTTTGAAGTTTGATTTTAGACATGCAAGGGATAAATAACAGCACTTGTTGGGACCATAAACCCAGGTCCCTGAATAGACGTCTGGCCTATTTTTCACACTTCTTTCCCTAAGATTCCCTCAACACTAACCTATAACACTTCTTTTTTTTTTTTTAACTGAATGAGCACCTAGAATGGAAAAAAATTAAACAATTTCCTCACAACATGTTTAGAAATTTTGACATCCACATTTAATGAAGAACTATGGGATTCCTTCAAGTCACCATCTGTTAACAGAGCTGCTTTAGGCGCAGTGATGCAAAGATGCTGGATATTTCCCTCCATGAGGAGACAGCTGGTAGGCAAGACAGAAAAATGATATATGCTAATCTAACCAATTAATCTGGTTTCCGTATTCCTTTGTATAAGTGCTATGGCAATAAGATAAGGATGATTGCTTTTCACCTTGCATCTTAGAAAGGAAAAATGATGGATTTGAAAAATTTAGAACAGTTCTAAAAATGGAATCAGAGGAAAACACTACACCAAGTGGCAAGACTGGATTCTCTTTTAATGCATAGGTAAAATCCTAATATTAACGTATAAGCTGTATTCATAATAAGGAAAGTCTCCAAGACTCCACCATGAGTCTACATATTGAATAAGGAGATAAACATTGATAGATATATCCATAGCAATAAAAAGTATCAGATTAAGTTTTCTTCTACACTGGATTGAAATATTTATGAAAGTTCTATTCAATCATAAGAGAAAGTGTTTCCTCATAGAAGAATTTCAGCTAATAAATTTCAAAAGAATGATAGCATTGGAATATTACCATTTTGCAACCCAAATGAAAACATTGACTCAAGCAATATTAATGAATTCAGTAACAGGTTGGTAGTAAAATCTTCACTAGGAGGCACCAGGTTTTTACCACCAGAAACCAAGGATAAGTCTCAGTCTTACAACAGGTGGGGCAAACCTGATGTCATCCCTCCAGATGAGATGCAATAGAAAGCACGTAGGTCCACCTAAGAGATAGTCTGGCCAAAAATATTGAAAATAAATCTATCTAAGCAAACCTCTACAACTTTCATTTACAAGAACTAATTGGAAAAGGGGGACAATTATAACATTAAAAGAAAGCAAAGAGATAAATCTAGAATACGGGCAATCTACAGGGTACTTACAATGAATCAATGACATGGAGGAAAAGCTAATGAGGAGATTGCTTTATATGAAAAGGGCAAATTTGAACAACAATCAATAATAATAGTAATGGATTATAACCTATAAGATAAAATAACAATCAGACTGACATAAATAAATAAAGAGTACAAGAGATAGCTCTTCTTTAAAGTAGAATTCCAGTTAATACGGGTACAAAGAAGACAGAAAATGGAAAATCACCATTTGTAAAATATCACAGTAAATTTTTTTCACTCAAGAATCATCGACTGAGGTGGCTCCATAGTATAGTGGTTAGCACGTCTGTTTTACACTCAGAAGGTCCTGGGTTTGCGCCCCACTGGAGCCATGGTCTATGCCCCGAGGGGCGCCAGGCCCTGGGTCTACGCCCTGAGCATGTGGGAGGAGATGCCCCGCCTTCAGAGATCCAATTCTTAGGAGGAAATGGCAACATCCTTAGGTCAGGGGTGGAAGTGGGGGTGGAGGTTGGGGCAGGGGTGGGGGAGGAGGACGGAATTAAAGAGGGGAAAAAAAAAAGAATCACCAACTGATTCGAAAATTTGTGGACAAAAGTGTGAAAGGATATTTAGATAGTTTCAAAATATCTTTAAAAATGGTTACAAAATAGTAACTTTATGGTTGAGAAACCTGGCAGACATCACCTTAATTAGGTGATAAAAGATGAGTTCAGTTATAATGGGATAAATTGTCATCATGTGCCTCCTGATGCAATGTACTGAGAGAACACAAAAACATTTCCATGGCACTCTTGCCAAAAATACTCACTGAATTCAATCATGAGGAAGCATCAGCGCCATTCAAATTAAGTGATAATCTATAAAACAACTCGCTGGCACTTCAAAAGTGTCAAGATCATTATAGACAATACTTTATCTAATTGATGAAATTTTAATAAGTTTCTTAGATTAGATATTAGTAATATAGCAACATTAATGTCCTGGTTTTTTATAATCATACTGTGGTATATAGAATGTTAACTCTGGAGACTCCGAAAAGATGTATGGGAATTCTGTGTGCTATTTTTGCAACTTTGAGAGAATGAAATTATTTCAAAAGGAATTTTTAAAAGAAAAAGAATGTGGACATTCTTCAATGTTGATAAACATGACCAAACAGGTACAACAGGCCAAGACAGAAATAAGAATGTACAATAACAAAACTAAGGTAAAAAAGAAAAGAAATATTTTTATATGTTTTGCAATACAAATTAAAATGTAAAATTCAACACTGTTAAAATACTGAAACATTTCTATACCAGCTGAATTATCGGTGTCCCTTTTAACGTCCCCAACCACCCATCCCCTCCCATGGAGACTAATGGGTTAATGCTTTAGGGCATTTGTTCTGATCAATATTTGTTCTGATCAATAGTGTCCATGACACAGCAGTTGTTAAATATTTTGACTAGCATCACTGGTAAACCTATCCATACTTTGAGCCAGCTACCCAAATATTACTAATAATAGAAATACCTAACAATTATTAAGTATTTCCTGTGTCAGGCTATATCACAACAATTTACTCTAATTATTTCATTTGATCTTTCAACAAATACATGAGTTTAATGCTACATTTAACTAAAATGAAGAAACTTATACTGTAAAATCCTGCCATAATATAATAACTGACATAAAAAAAATCACATAAAATATGGCTCACATTATGGTGAGGTTAATTAAGTATGTAAGCCTGTAGAGTTAGCCATCCAAGAGTTCTGTTAGTCTAATTGTGCAAACTGTCTACAGCCACGGCACCCTGAATGTGCCCAATCTCATCTGATCTCGGAAGCTAAGCAGACCATCTTAGGAATACCAGGTGCTGTAGGCATTAAAAAAAAAAAAAGCTAATTGTGCAAACAAATCTTCTAGTCTCAGTTTGCTTTGGCACCACCTGGTAGTAGTTGTAAATGAAAGCTTAAATATTAATAGGCATAATTCTGACTGTCTGAGACCAGGACAGTGACAGGGATTCCAGGAGTCTCCTACTTGGCTCATATCCATTCCATCAGCCTCATCTAGGGAGAAAACTGGGGACTTATTAGACATTAACCCCAATTTCCCAGTCACATTCCCTACCTAGCCTCATAGTCCTTCCACCTGCAGAAGGTAAGAATGAGGCCCAGTCACCAACTGTACTTTTTTCAATTGTAGTTGACATTTAATATTATATTTGTTTCATGAGTACAGCATAGTGAGTGGTTAGATACACCAACTGTATTTTATCCAAATGTGTGTTATTATGAAGTAGGTTATTGTGAGCTTCTACTTCATTGAGAGTTTAAAAAACTTGAGACTATGAAATTAAATGATATGCCAAATAGTACTATTCATTGGACAACTAATCACAAAGTGCCTGCAACATTCTTTCTATTATCTCCCTGAATTTTGTCTCTTTAATTAGTTTTTAAGATGTTTATGCATTTTTTACATAATAAGGTTTTAATTAACCTGAGACAAGGACTACGTTGTTGTGCCCCAAATCTCTTTCATTGCTTTGCATAGAGCAGGCATTCAGAAAATATTTAAATTTACTGGTGTGAGTTTTTAAACCATAATAAAGTTAAGACTATCATGTTGCATTCAGATGGAAGGTATACAATGTGCAAAACTTGTGGTAGAGAGCACGTGGGGAATTTTAAGAACTGAGAAAATGATGAAGAAGTAAGAGGCTAGATGATACATAGACTTGGAGGTCTTGGTAAAGATTTTTTTTTTTTTTTTTTGACAATCCTATGAACAATAGGAAAGCATTAAACATTATTCATAGATTGCAAAGTAGAATTTGGTTTTAGATTGTTGTTTGTTAGCCATCTATCTCCTTTTAACTTTCTCAATTAGTTTTTATAAAAGGTACCCTCATTCGTTTTGTCTAAATAAGAAAAAGAATTTAGTTCTCTTGTCATTATTTTAGATTTTTTTTTTTTTTTGATTAACTAGAATGTAAGAGTAAATGCAACGGAATTTAAAAGTCACCTCCTTAAGCCCCTGTCAAGCCTTTTATACTACTATATTATAATCCTCACCTGCCCAAAGAGGGTCCCTGGTCTCTATGGCTGAATTTTATGGATCCCAAAATTGCACATAAGGCGTGGCACCTCTCATCAAGTTGAGGTGGGAGTATATAAAACCTCTTGACTGACTCATATCTGACGCGTTCTTGGAAAGCTTAGGATCAGGATGGGAAAGGGACTAGATATACAAATAACCACCACTGATCACAACCACGTTCCCCCAAAAAAGAAAAAGATGCCTTCAAAATACAGACACAACAAAACTAGCATTATGTAGGTTTAAAAAGATCATGTCCAGGCAGTGTCCTCAGCGGTCCCCCAGATCTGTCTCTTACTTCAACAGTGCTTGGACGGAACAGCCCAGGGACACAACTTCTTCCAGCCTCCCTCCACCCTCCATCTTCTTTTCCAGTTGCAACCTTCCGAACCTTCTCAACCATCCTTAGCCTCCCAGACCAGCCAACACCGTTTTTTGAGCTTAACTCCTTACTGCCGAACCATGAGCTCTCAAATCTGATGGTGGAAGCCGCCATCAACCCCCTGGACAACCTGCATCTGCAGGCCTCCTACACCTACCTCTCTCTGGGCTTCTATTTCAACCGGAGGATGTGGCTCGGGAAAGCGTGGGCCACTTCTTTCGCGAATTAGCAGAGGATAAACGCAAGCGTGCCCGACGTCTCTTGAAGATGCAAAACAAGCGTGTCAGCCGCGCCCTCTTCCAGGACTTACAGAAGCCTTCCCAATATGAGTGGAAGCCACCATGGTCATAGAGAAGGATCTGAACCAGAACCTTTTGAATCTGCGCGCCCTGGGTTCTGCGCACGCAGACGTCCATCTCCGTGACTTCCTGGAGAGCCACTTCCTGGATGAGGAGGTGAAACTCATCAAGCAGATGGGCGAACATGTGACTAACTTCTGAGGGCTGGCCAGCACCCAGGCTAGACTGGATGAGTATCTCTTTAAAAAGTTCACCCTCAAGCATAACTAGGAGCCTTTGGAGCCCAGAGGCTTTTGCGGGGCCCCTCTGCATCCCCCTGGTGTTGGCCTTGTGCCTGAGCCTCTCCCTGCAAACACTAGGCAGCCTTCTAACCACCCTGGAGCCCTCTCCCATGCCGTGGATTAAATTGAAACAATAAATCTTTTTGCACACAAAAAAAGGGAGGAGGGGTGTCAAGTCGGAACTATTAGAAATTGTTTAATAAAGAGGAGATAATTGAGAAGGATGAATGTAAGAGGTTAAATATAGGATATGTTTCTCTGTTCTTGCAGGTTTTTTTGTTTGTTTTAATTTAGCTCTTCCAATTGTGTGAACTTGGGCAAATTATTTAATCTCTAAGGGACTAAATTTCTTCATTTCCAAAATGGAGAAATTCATAGATTTGTTGTAAAGATTAAATGAGAGATGACAGAAGATATTTAGTTTAGTGATGAGCTCAGTAAATGTTAATTTCTATTATTATTATTATTATTACTTTTATTCAATGAGTAAACAAGGTGGGTTTAATTAAATGGTCAGGAACTTGTTTCAGTTTTTGCATTTCTTAGGAGCCGTTTAATTCTCCCAGGTGTCTCCAAAGTAGTGAGGTAAATAAAGCCTTTGGAGGTAAGTACAAAAGACCTCAATTAGAGCCCTAGTTATCTGTCTTTTGTCTGAACACCACCTTAGACAAGCCACTTTATCTCTCTTCACCTGTTCCTAGTTTCTAAAAGGGAAATAATGCCTAATTCACAGGGCTGTGCTAAAGACTAAATGGGATCATAGAGGTGAAATGGTGTGGATCAAACAAGTAGCTATGGAAACCTACCTAGGCAAGTCTCTCCAGGCTGTTTTAGATTAGTGCTTAAAAAGTGAATTCTTTATTATATGAAATGAAATGACATATGTGTTTTCAAAAACTAATTTAAAGATCTTTTTTCAATAATTAAGGAATGAAGGTAACATGTTAAGATGTAAAAAACATGGTATCATACATAACTATATTCAAATGCTGATATCACCATTCACTAACTGTATGACCTTGAGCAAATTAATTAACCACATTGAACTTCAGTTTTCTTCTGTGTAAAATGGAGATAATAATTACCTCAAAGGGCTAGTGGGAAGATTAAATGAGATTTACATTTTAACACAGTAACATAATTGGTCTTAAAGTTAACTCTCTTCTCCCATTTTTACCTTATCCTGTAAGATAACAGGCAAAAAGACTTGATTTTTTTAAATTCTTTGAAGAAAATATTCTTATCCTATAAAACTCTTAATGATACATTATAGTAGTTCAAGTGTCTTTAAACAGCCATTGAAATAATTCTATTTTTTAAATATCGGATTGTAGAATGTCAAATGTTCAATAAACAACTGTAAATTTCCTTATTGTTTGGATAACAATCTATTTTATACTTTATTATAAAAACTTTATTTATAATGTGTAAATTTGAGTATTTTATTAAAATAAAATATTGTCCTTAGCATGTAATTGCACTAGAGTTAATTATATAATAATAAAAAGCTAATTCAGAAAAACCACACCCACAAATTTAAGAATATTAGAGATTTTACATAGGATTAATCAGCCAGTTAATATTGTTTTCTGAATGTATAATATAATGACAATAAATGAATAAATGTGAAAATGGGATATAATTCAGTCAATATAAGCCCTAAAAGCTTAGACTGAAAAATTTTTTCCCTGATAATGGATGTATTTTGGTCTAAAGTTACCCAGATAAAAGTCAAAGTATTTTGCACCCTTGCTTTAGTTAATTAGTTGATGTAGGCACAGCTTAAATGCTTATAATCCAAACTCTTACATCCTAAAATGCCCCTAAATGAAATTAATATCAGAAGTAAGTCAGATGAAATTACTTGAAGACACATCTTTGGTACCTAAACAATGGTGTTCATAATTTAATTTTAGTACTGGTTAATGTCTTTCACATTTTTATGTAAATAAATTCAATAAATAAAATGCCTATTAAAGTAGATAACATATAAATTTGTTTATAAATCAATAAATCAATATTTATTGAAGGCCTATTTTGTACAAGGCAAGGTGATACCATCACTGATTAAAGTCATTTTTGATAAAATTAATGTCTCACATTTTAGACCTAAAACGTGCTATTCAACAATCTATGACCAGGAAGCCATGTAATTAGTCATTAACTTTAACTTTCCTCCTCCATCAAATAAGTAACTGAGTGAGATAATTTGATTTTCTCTCGAATGCTATATTAGGGGTGCAAATAAATTACCACAATAAAATGATCACTAGTCCCGAGTAATAAAAATTTCTTACTTTGCGTATGAGAAGAGTTACATGTAAAGAAGCAAAGCACATTTCATATTCACCCACAATAAAAGCTCATTGGACTTATTTAGCCCCCAAAATCTAGCTCAGGAAACCAGATTTACAGAGATATATTTGCATACATCAGAAACAACAGGATTATTGAAAATATGACCTAAATATATATACATTTAGTTATAGCTCTATTTATATATAAATATATAGCTATATAGTATCTAAATTGTCTGTTTTATTTTGAAAAATATGTTAAGAAACACGTGAGTCGATTAGCAAAAGATTTTTCAAAAGTATTTTGGTCTTTTATTAAAAATTTCTTAAAAAAGAAAATAGCTTCAAGGCAAAATTTGTTACTAAATTCTTGTTCACCAATAGAAAACAAGTATTTGTGGTGAATGACTTTCTTATTGAGGTAGCATTGGTTTGTAACATTATATATGTTTCAGATGTACAACATAATAATATCTGTATACACCATAGAATGCTCAGCACCAAAAGTCTAGTTTCTATCCATCACCATATATTTGAAGCCCTTTACCCATCTTACCCCTACCACCCACCCTCTTCCTTTCTGATAACCACCAATCTGTTAACTGTGTCTATGAGTTTGTTTTTGTTTTGTTTCTTTCTTATTACTTCCTTTTTTGTTTTATATATCACAGATGAGTGAAGTCACGATTTTTTGTTTTTCTGTCTTACTTATTTCACTTTACATAATAATCTCAATGTCATCCATGTCCCAAATGGCAATATTTCATTTTTATGGCTGAGTCGTGTGTGTGTGTGTGTGTGTGGTGTGTATATATATATATTTATTCATCAGTTGGACACTTAGGTTGTTTTTATATCTTGGCTATTGTTAATAATGCTACAATCTGTCATACACTATTGGTAGGATTGTAAATTGGTGTAGCCATTATGGAAAACGGTATGAAGCTTCCTCAAAAAATTCAAAATTAAACTACCATGTGATCCAGCTATTCCATTCTGGGTATTCAAAGAATGTGAAAACACTTATCCGTAAAGATATATGCACCCCTATGATGAATAATTTTAAATGGTGGAAATAATAGAAAAATCTGAACCATCCGAATTATTCCATAACTGTTAGTGAACTGGAGTGAAAATAGTGTTTAAGTTAGCAAAAGTGGGGGATGTTGCTAACTTGTTCCTCTTGTTCAAGCCCATTAGAACCAGCAGATAGAAAAGCAGAGTAGAAATTTGACAGCTTTAGGCAAAAGACTTCAATCTAGATAAAATGTTAGGCAGAAACATAACAAAACTGTCAAGATTCCCCATTTACAGTGATGGTTTCTCAAACTGCAGGATCTTCTTCAGGGCTTAGCAGTCATTACGTGCCCCAATCAAAGTGTTGTTTTCCAAGTACACCTATCCCTTACTAAATGATTTTCATTAGTACTTGAAAACCCTGCTGTTAAGTAAAGAGCTTTTAAATTTTTTAAAAAAGTATTTCCATTAAATTTAATGGGAAAATTGTGATGCGTTCCATCTCAATACAAGATACTCAATTTTCACAGCTAGAAAAATATATCAGTTGAATGAAAACATGTTCATAGTAGTAATAAACAGAAACTTGAAAGTAAACAAATACAGCTTGTATATAACATGTAATGTTATTGTTATTGTCCTTTTTTCTTATTTCTGAAACATTTTCCTTACTTATTTTTGAGATTTGGGGACTCATGATTATTTTGCACTTAAAACTACGCTTAAATATAAAATCATACAACAGAAAAACACCTTTTGGGCAAAATATAGGTTAAGTATGAGTGGGCATAACAGACTGAAGATTCATAAAAGATAGTGCATCTTCATCCTTCTCGAGTATGCACATGATGAAGTTCAGAATATGCTACCCTAAAATACTTAAGTTGAATATTTTAAACTTAAGTAATTTGAGAAACAGCAAGTGCCAGAAAGAATCTCTGACCTTCCTTTCTCCTCTGAAGCAGGTCATGAAACTGTCACATGAGAGGTGCCCTCCATATACCCAGAGGAAAGGGTAGTCCTTATCTTCAAAGATAGAAAGGCATGGAGAGGAGTATGAATGAACAGGCCTTGCTATGTTTCCCTGTTTATCAGCCTTAGTGCAAGCTGTTGGCTCTATCACACTTTTGCATTAACTCTCCACTTTTATCAAACCTAATAAAAACACTCATATTTCACCATTTCTTTGGGTCGTCACTTTTTTATGAAGGTTCCCATGTCATATAAAACATACACACACACACACACATATATGTATGTGTGTGTGCATATATACATACACATACGTGTGTATGCATACACATTTTTTTTAAGCCAAGCAAGCAATCTGCTTGCTTATTAAAGAAGAATAATACACCCTCAAGATAGGAAAAGCAGGCAGGCTTGATGATGAGCAATTGCTATAAAACTCATATTTAATAAACTTCTATGTTTACCTTCCAAAGAACCTGGAAGGTAAAGGAAAAAGATATTTTTTCCTTTCCTACACACATATATGTTTTCGATTCATTCATATATGGCAGGAAATTCAAATGTGCTCCATATGATAACCTCTGACTAGAAATTGTTATTTCAAGTATATTGTTGAGTATGTCTGTGCCTGAAACCATGATGTTGAAATATCACCTTTCATAGTGTATTTATTTAGTGTATCTTTTAGTGAACAACTTGTCTTGAGGAAAAAAAAGAAGAATCATTGTTCAAAGTGATATCACTTTTCAAGACTCATCAGAGTAAAAAGTTGTTCACCAAACATTCATTATGGGGGTAAATCTGAATAGAGTTACAAATGGAAAACAGATTATTCATTTAATAAGAATTTTTTAAATGCTTACTTAAAACAAGTTGAAGTGCTCACGTAATCTAGCCTTGAGAATTATTTAACTGCCTAATTTATCTTTTCTTGAGATTTTGCTGGAGGAAATGCAAGAGGCTTAACCTCTTTAACGTGACTATGGCTTTCTTTTAGGAAAGTTCTGCAAAACCATTTACCCTTCATTTCTTAGAACAGGTTAAATCATAACTAGCACTATCAGCCACACAATTCCTAGATAGATCTCATATACTGAAAAACTATACTACTTTTAAAGCTTTCCCAAAACAATTATCGGGTTTATCTAGAGACTGTTTTCACTAAGGAGGTCAGGAATCACATGGGGGGAAATAAACACCTGCCTGGCCAACCAGGATCAGCCAACTTCAACTCTGGCATGACAGATCTATAGTAGATTTCTCTTTCCTCTGAATATTACATTAATATCATCTCGTCCTTCTTTATATCTGGGCCAAACAACTCCTGCTCCTTAGTGTTTTATACAGATAGTTAACATTTTACCATTATCTTTCAAAAGTATATGACAATTAAATATGAAATATTGCAGGTCAAGATGGCAAAGTAGGTAAACACTGTGTTCCCCTCCTCTCACATTCACATCAAAATTACAACCAAACTACAAAACAACCATCATTAAAAATTGCCTGAAAGCTAGCTGAATAAAAGTCTTATAACTAATGATACATAGAAGCCAAGTTGAGATTGGTACGAAATGCAGAGCAGCAAAACAAGTTGATCTCACATCCTCGTGTAGTAGTGAAAAATTGGTAGGGCTATCTCAGCTTTGGAGATCCCTCCTAAGGAGTGAGTGGTCCAAGCCCCACACCAAGCTCCCCAGCGCAGGGTTCTAGAACTGAGGAGAGAAGTCCCCAGAACTTCTGGCTATGAAAACCAGCAGAGATTGAGGCCAAGTGAGATGGAGTGCTGCTGTAGTCCCAGGCATTCCTCTTAAAAGGCCTACTCATGAACTTACGCGGCAACAGACTCATTTCCATCTGAGCCCCAGTGCTGGGGTAGCAGATCTATAGGCACCAGGGACATACAAGGAGAAACCGAATTGTCTGGCTTCAGGGCCAGGCCTGGAGGGGCAGCCTTCTCTCAGACAGAAGTGCTGGCAGAGGCCATTGTTCCTTTGTTGAGCTCTCTCAACCCACCCTGCACACACAGGCTGGTGCCTTATCTGAGTCTCCATCAACCTAGCTAACACTATTCACTCCTCCCTGGTGATTTCCTGAGACGCCACTCCACCCAACTTGCAAGCCCATCCAAGCTGTTTCCAGTGGCTTTTCCATACAAACAACCTGTCTTGGTTCATGCTAAGCAGCTCCAAGCCCAGCACTAGTGGCAGCTGGCTTCAGTTCACAGTTTAGCCTGTCCCAGTTACCTCCAAGCCTAGCATAAATGGCAACCATCTGCAGATCTCTCTGTACTTCATACCAGGTTGCCCCAAACAGGGCACAGGCTGCAACTGACCTTAGCCTGCATCAGAACCCCTCCCAAGAGGCCCCAGAACCAACACATTTAGTGGCCAACTTCAGACCACACCAGAGCACCACCCAACTACCACCACAAATAGCACACCTAAAGGGCAGACTCAGTGGGCACCCGAGCCTCACTGATGCAAATCCTGTTCCATAGGGTGAACTCCTGCACAACAGCTCCTCCACTGTAGTCAGAGTCAATTCTCAGAGCCAATTAGCATGAGGGTCAATCCCTCCAACTGACATGCGAACAGCAATCAAAGCTGAACTACAACAGGAGGGCACACACAACCCATACAATGGACACACCTAGAACACCTGGCTCAAGTGACCAGGAAGACTGCCCACTGAGCCCCACAGAACACTTACTATATAAGGCCACTCTACCAAGACTGGGAGACATAGCAGCTCTACCTAATACAGAGAAATAAAAACAGGGGGCAGCAAAAATGAGGAGACAAAGAAACATGTCCCAAATGAAAGAAGAGGACAAAATTCCATAAAAAGAACTAAACAAAACATAGACAAGCAATCTACCAGATGCAAAGTTCAAAACACTGGTTATAAGGATACTCATTGATCTCAGTGATCTCAGAGAATTTCAACAAAGAGCTAGGAAACAAAAATAGATATAGTAAACATTTTTTTAAAAGTAAGATATGAAGAATACAATAACTGAAATGAAGCATACTTTAAAGGAAATCGACAGTAGGTTAGATGAAGCAGAGGATCAAATCAGCAATTTGGAAGATAAGGTAGCAGAAAACAGCCAATCAGAACAGCAGAAAAGAACAAAAAATCCCAAGAAGTGAGGATGGTTAATGGGCCTCTGGGACAACATCAAACATACCAACAATTGCATCATAAGGGTACCAGAAAAAGAAGAGAGAGAGCAAGGAATTGAAAACCTATTGAAAGAAATAATGACAGAAAACTTCCTTAACCTGGCAAAGGAAATAGACATATAAGCCCAGGAAGTGCAGAGAGCCCCAAACAAGGTGAACTCAAAGAGGCTCACACCAAGACACATCATAATTAATATGACAAAGGTTAAAGACAGAGTCTTAAAAGCAACAAAAAGAAAAGCAGTTAGTTACCTACAAGGGAGCTCCCATAAGACTATCAGCTGGTTTTCAACAGGAACTTTGCAGGCCAAAAGGGACTGACATCAAATGATGAAAAGCAAGCACCTACAACCGAGATTACCCAATAAGTCTATCAATTAAAATTGAAGATGAGATAAAGACAAGAAAAAGCTAAAGGAGTCATCACCATCAAACCTATACTATAAGAAATGTTAAGGGACTTATTTAAAAAGAAGAAAAAAAAAATCAGCCTACGGCCATGCTACCCTGAACAAGCCCGATCCTGTCTGATCTCGGAAGCTAAGCAGGGTTGGGCTGGTTAGTATTTGGATGGGAGACCACCTAGGAAGACCAGGTATTGTAGGCATAAAAAATACAAAAATAAGGGATTGTAAGCTGACAAGATCCTTGCAATCTGTGAAGTCAACCAAGGATCGCCTCACCAAATAAATAAATAAATAAATAAATAAATAAATAAATAAAATATTTTAAAAATAAATTAAAAAAAGAAAAAAAAGAAAAAATAGAATAATAAAATGGCAACAACTATGTAAATGGATTAAATGCTCCAATCAACAGATATAGAGTGGCTGAATGGATAAGAAAACAAGACCCTTACTTATGCTGCCTACAAGAGACTCACTTCAAATTGAAAGACACACACAGACTGAAAGTAAACAGATGGAAAAAGTTATTTAATAAAAATGGAAATAACAACAAAAAAACTGGGGTAACAATACTTATTCCAGACAAAATACTTTTTAAAAAAGGCTATAACGAGACAAGGACCCAGTAATTCCACTTCTAGGTATTTACCCAAAGAAACCCAAGACACTAATTCAAAAAGACATATGCATCCATATGTTCATTGCAGCATCATTTACAATAGCCAAGATATGGAAGCATCCTAAGTGTCCATCAGTAGATGAATGGATAAAGAAATGGTACGTATATGCAATAGAATATTATTACTCAGCCATAAAATATAATGAAATATTGCCATCTACAACAATACTGATGGACCTAGCGGGTATTGTGCTAAATGAATAAGTCAGACAGAGAAAGATAAATGCCATATGATTTCACTTACATGTGGAATCTAAAGAACAAAATAAATGAACAAACAAAACAGAAACAAACTCATAGATACAGAGAACATTTTGATGGTTGCCAGATGGGAGGGAGTTCAGGGCGGGGGTGAATAAAAAAGGAGAAGGGATTAAGAAGTAAAAAGTGGTAGTTACAAAATAGTCATGGGGATGTAAAATAAAGCATAGGGAATATAGTCAATAATATTGTAATAACTATGTATGATATCACATGGATACTAAATTTATTAGGGTGACCAAATCATAAGTTATATAAATGTCTAATCATTATGTTGTATACCTGAAACTAATATAATATTGTATGGCAACTGTAATTAAAAAATAAAAAAATATTTTTAAAAGTTTTAATAGCCGTCTATCCCATTAGGCAAAGGAGAGAAGCAAAATGTGAAAGCCTGGGAGGTCCTGGCAAAGGAGCCCATGATGTATAGCAAAGAAATGTAATTCAATGCAAATAGATACCTCAAAGTTATGACTATCAGGCAAGAGGTCAGTGCTGGTAAGCCCTCATCTCCTTATCAAGAAAGAAGGAGCCATAATTCTGATTGTTCATACAGCTGGAACTCATCTAAAACTACCGTAAGAGGTTCGGTAGCTGTGGCCTGTGAATTAAAATGACCAAAGACATATTAACAAGAAGAAAGGCATACAAATTTTATTTGATGTTAATATTTTAATTTTTTATGTGCATGGGGATCTTCACAGAAAAGAAATGAAGACCCACAGAGACAGAGCTGGGGTCTTATATACAATTTTAACAAACGACAATAAATTTGTAGAGAATTGATAAGACAAAGGAAAAGGAATTTGGGCTTCTAGCAAAATTTCTGCAAAAGTAAATATTTGGGGGAACTAATGGAAGATAAAGGTTATTTTGGTAAGGGCTGTTTGTGCAGATCCATCTTGGTGATTTCTGTCTCCAGTGATAATGGTTGCTTTCCTCCTTCTAATAATACAAGAGAGGAGAGGAAGATGATCTTCATGCAGGGAAATTTATGTCTTGCTTTTAGACAGAAAGGGCAGAGACCTCTTTCTTAACTGCCTTCAGCTCTAAATAACCCTCATGCCAAAGTAAAAACTCTGAAGGAAAAGAACTGAGTGTCACAAGAAAGAATACCAGTAGGTTGTACTTTGGCCAAGGGAGTCAAGAAGTACCTCTCTGGAGAGGTAAGACACAAAGTATGCAAAGGAGCTAAAGAGTTAAACATTAAAGAGTAATGACTGTGCAAAGGTATACCCGAGGGAACAAGAGAATAGAGGTAGGTATACAAGAGACCAAAGAGGTAGGCAGCAACAAGTTTTTTCGGGGTCCTGAAGTCCTGAGTAAGAGTTGGAATTTCATTCTAAGTGCAGTGAAAAACTTGAAAGGATTTTGGAAAGGAAGTGACATGTTCCAATTTATATTCTAAAATAGTAGTTTTGGCTGCTGTATAATAAAGAACAAAATAGAGGAAATGAGAGTGGATGCAGGGAGACTATTTAAGAGATTATACAGTGTCCTTGTAAGTGCTAATAAATGAATGCAAGTAGTGGTTCCTGCAACAATATATAAATAATAGCTGTTGAGTATGAACTATTTTTTTAAACCCAGAACTAGATTAATAGGTTTAAGAGGATGGTGCTAAAATCTCATCACAAACTGGCTTAAGTCTTCAAACTGATGCCTGAGATGGTCATTCAGGCAAAAGTGGAGAAAACTCAGAACAGGAAAACAATCCAAAGAAATGATGAAATAATAGCACTTGGTGACGAAAGGAGTACAGGAGATATGAAGGAATCATGAAATATAACTCTCAATGGGTGACACTACTCAGACCCAGACCACACAACTGCTAAACAGTATTGTCCAGAAACATAGATTAAGAATATCTTAAATTAATGCTATAGATTAACATTCGGCAAAGAACACATTTGCCATTAACTATTTTTGAGTAAATCTCCTACTTGAAAGAAAAAAATTCACCTTCTTTCCTAAAGAATGTATTCTCCTGTGAGTAACTATGAAAAATAATTTCCAAAGTCACAAAGCATCTTTGCTTTTTCTGCAAATATAACAATTCTTATACCTCTATTTATATCATGAACATCATTCCACTGAAAAAGAGAATCGGATATTATACCATAGTGAGGCCTGGCAATTACTAAATGGCAATTCTCAAGAGTCAAAAATAAAACCTCAGTAATAAACACTAAGAATCCTGATAATTTTTTAGAAAAACATCTTTGAAAGCTTGATATGACTATATGATGATGGTTCATTAAAGTGAACTTTCTAACCTCTTCTAAAATCAGCTTTCTTCCCTCCTTTAAAATCTTACTCAAGATCAGTTTGGATTTAGATGGGGAAATATTTTAACTAATCAATCACTAATAAAAACATGTCCTTCATACATATGGAAATTGCATTTCTAGTTCTGATATAAGAAGACAGTAAGACATCGATCAGTTGATACGACTTATCAAAAGATCTGTTATGAGATGAAATTAGGGCAATGTTACGTGCAATATCAACTATTAAAAACTGTATCAGGTCACAATTTAATTTTTGTAGGTTCTCTTTCATTGTCTACCTTTTTCTTCTGTCTTTAATCTGGCGCCAAGTGCTGTCATTCTTCTACCATCATCTTCCTTCTTTCACTTGTTCTTCCTTCTCCTTTCCCAGGTTCTCATCATCTTATAACTGAATAATTATATTCTCTTAGCGCAGTGGATCTAGGACACCAGTATGAGGAGATATGCAGGTATGTGTCAAAATTTTACTGGTACAAGATAAAATGAGAAGAAAGGACAATGCAGTAGTCTTTAATAATACCAAATTTATTCATTTTAACGTTCTGTCCTTTGGCAGTTTGTCCTTCCTACTAATTTGATGTTAAAATTCAATTCCTTTATACTGAAATACTGGAAATAGTATGTAGTAACTTACTTTTTGTGTTTTGTTATGTTTTTTCTTAATATCATTCCTTAGCAAAACAGATAATTTGACAACTATATGTTAGTCCTCAATTTTTTTGGAACTTTACTGATCTCTGAAATCCAAAATTCTGTAAAACAGAATACCTGGTCTCTCTAAATCTGGCTACTTCCTTCCAAATTCCAAAACCCAGGATCAGGCCTAACAGACATAATGTACAGCATGGTGACTACAATGAACAATACTATATTGTTTATTTGAAAGCTGCTAAGAAAATAGATCTTAAAAGTCCTCATCACAGGAAAAAAATTGTAATTATTTGAGGTGATGGATGTTAACTAAGCTTATTTTGTAATCATTTTGTGATATATACATATACCAATGTATCAATACATATATCAATATATCAATAACATCATAATATCATCATGTTGTATACCTTATACTTGTACAGTATTGTATGTCAATTATATCTAAATAAAACTGTGGCAGAGTGGGGGGGAAGAAACTTCAATGGCTCTTTGTTGTATTCAACATGTATTCCAACACCTACACTAGCCTCTACAATCTGGCCTTACTGTACCTGTCCATCAGCTCCAGTGAGGCAGGTGGCCTCATTGTCTCCCACATGTACTATCCTTTCAGCTCCAGGCTTTTGACCATGCTCTGAAAAACACTCAGTTCACTAATTTAAATAGGCCTGAAACTAAAAAACTACTTATTCCAATAAGTAGTTGCTCATCCTGCTTATTCTGGTTCCCTTCTAGAATCAAATTCCTTGAATTCTTTTTCTTGCTGAACCAGCCAATTAATCTTCTTAATCTTACTGTCTTGACTATTTCCAGTAGTCTGTGTATATTCCAAGGAGGCTGCCTTTGAAATTTTATTAATATAAATTTAAACTGGGAAAAGCAAAGTCAGTTCTCTTAATCTAAGTGTTTACATATCTATTACTTCAATTTTAAAAGGTTTCTAGAGAGCTTAGAATTTAGTTTGTCATATACGTCTCGACCTTTACAAATAGATTAGTATTTTGTACATTTATAGACACTAATTAATGATCTAGGGATGCCCGTGAAATTTTGTTAATATTTCAGAGCACACTAAAACTTAAATCAACAACCTGGTGGCTATATTTAAGATAACAATCATATCCAATTACTGTCTTCACCATTTTTACCCAAACTCTTTAACCTTTTCTCATTGCCAAAGAATAATAAACACCAATCTCTGTGCTAAAGGCAATGGAACCATATCTGTTCAGAGTAGAGTTATGTGAAAGAATATCTATTAAAGTGTGTGGTGGCTCCTTATTGCCAACCTAAACTCATTTAAGATCTATACTCATTCAATATATAACTTTTTGATAAGGCATCTGAGCAGCTTAAAATTATGGGAAATGTATGCTCCTGTAACATTTGAACAAAAATGTCAATTTAAAAAATAAATTTACTTTGAAGTGTCACTATATCTATAATGTTACTTGTGTGCTTGTATTGCATCCAACTAGCTGGGGCACAGTAGAAACAGCTCTAAATTTGAAGTCAGAACACCTAGATTTGAGCAAACACACACTCACAACCTGTGGAATGTGAATGTGGCAATTTATCTTCCTCTGAGTTTCAGTTTCTTCATCAGTACTTGGGGGGGTGGGGATTAAATACCCTTCAAAGAGTTAAATGAGGAAATCTCTGTAAAAAATCTTTGTAATATTATTATTTTACTGTTGAGAGGTCTCAAATTGAACACAGCTTCATTATACTTGTGCTCAAGTACTGTAACTGTTAAGCCAAAAGGAAAAAAATAAAAGGTAAGCTACCTGCAATCAAAATCCCAACTAAAATAAGTAAGGAAAGAAAACACCTTACATATCTTTAAAACTTGCCACCATTGAAATTATTTTAAGTGACACAAAAATTTTATTGTACAAGTTTCCATTTGCTGCTAATAAAAATATATTATTTTTTATTCCATGTAGTTTGATTGACAGGTTCAATTTTCTGTTTGGCTAATACAAAATACTCAGTAAATAATCATGTGATGTGTGCATGATTTAATTTTAACATAAAACTGAAAAGATTTATGTAGAAAGTAAAAAAATAAAAATAAAAACTAATTACATATGGTTTTTATGAAGTCTCTCTCCTTGGCATGAGCCATTTCAGTAGATTGATGAAGTCAAAAGTCAATTTGCAGTAGGCTAAAGAGGTAAAGAAGTGCAAATTGAAATTATGTGCTTCTCTTTTAAGAAGTTCCACTGAGAAAGGATGAAGTCGTGATAGAATATAAAGGGAGCCTGCAGAGAGGAAGGAGGAGGAAAGAAAGGAAGGAGTGCAGAGGTACGGAGGAGGTACATAAGTTCAAAGAGCAAGGAAAAGGGAAAAGAGAAATTAGTGCATCAGAAGCCAGTTGCTGAGGTTTACAAAGTAAATGAGAGGAGATGAAATGGCAATAGCAAGAGCTTCAGCCCAAACCTGTATTTTTTTTTAACTCACTTCTTAACAATTTGAAAGGGACTGTGCATTTTTCACATTACATAACTTACTAAGTCACAAGGGTCTCTTCTAAAATTACAGTTGAGACATCAGCCAGGCTATAGTCATCACAAGGCTCGACTGCAGACAGAAGATTCATTTCCAAGATGGTTGACCCACGTAGTTGCTGGCAAGAAGTCTCAGCTCCCTGTTAACAAGAGGCTTCAATTCCTTGCCATGGGGTCTCTCCATAAGGTTACTTGAATGTCATCAAAGCATGGCAGCTGGTTTACCCTAGAACAAGTGCTCCAAGAGAAAGAGGCTAAAGCTGCAATGTCTTCTTTGACCCAGTTCTCAGAAGATGCACACTGTCACTTTTGCCTTAGTCTATTCATTAGAGGGAAGTCTCTAAGTCCAGTTTATACTCAAGGAGAAGGGAATCAGACTCTATTGTTTGAAGGGTCAGAGTCAGAGTTTGTGAATATATTTTAAACCACCAGGGTAAGGGTAGACTAGTCAAGAGACTACCGCAGTGAAAGATGATAGTAGGGTGGAACAGGGGATATTAAGAACTAGGTGGATTCTTGATATGTTTTGAAAATAGAGCTAACAGGACTTACAGAGGGATGAACAAGACGAAGAGTGTAAGAAAACAAGAAGTCAAGAATTGACAAATGCTTGGCCTGAGCAACCAGAAAAACAGTTATCATTAACTGAGGGAACCACGGAAGTAGCAACTTTTGGGGTTAGTATCTGCAGTTCAATTTTGGACATTTTAAGCACGACATATCTATTAGAAGCCCCAGGAGAGATGTCAATTAAGCAGTTAAATATTTGAATATGAAGTTCAGGAGAAAAGCTGGAGAAGAAATATAAACTTATTTAAAAGCATGAGAATAGATGATATCACGTAAGGAATGAGTGCAGATACAGAGGAAATGCCCTAGGATTGACCCCTGGGGCACTCCAACACAGAAGAGGGAAAGAAAAAAGGAACCAGCAAAAGAGACTGAGAAGAAGTACAATAAGATAGGATGAAAACAAGAAAGTATGGTGTCCTAGGAGAAAGTAAAAATGTGTATCAGGGGAGGGGAGTAAATTGATCAACGGAATAGGCTGCTGCTTTGTCAAGTAAGATAAGGACTGAGAATTGACCATGGAATTAGGAAGATACAAGACATTAGTAACCTGGTTCCTGTAGTTTCAGTGGGATTCTGGGGACAAAAGCCTGAAAAGGGTGAGTTTAGAGAGAATGGAAGGGGAAGAAAGATCCATCCTTAACATTTCAGGAAACAGGGCACACATACAAATGGAGGCTAATAAACATTCTCCTAATTTTAACTAGTAATTAAATATTTATTTAGTAAAGAAAATGAAGTTTAGAAACTTTCCATGATCTATTCAAGTTGTGGGTTTGATAAGAATAATTTTCTTGCTTATTTTCTTTGTCTTGATCAATAATTAAATCATCACTAATAAAAATGTGTGTCCTGTTTATAATTTTTATGGGGGTCATGATCAAAAGAAACTTTCTGCTTTGTTGCTAGTTTTTAAAATTTTAAGCATATTGCCTCTTATACATTTTCTATTTTTCTCAATTTTTTTCTTTTCTGAGCTTCACTTTTGAAAGAAGTACTTAAAAAGATTCCACTTTTTTTCTATTTTTATTGGTTCTATTTTTATACAGTTTTGACATATTCATCCCGAAAGAGTTAAAGAATTAAAAAGTAAATGTAATTGTTTTCAAAATATTTAAATGTAGATATATTTGTATCAAAAATGAGTTAAAGTATGTTAAAAACTGAAAAATTACTCATATTTTCAAAGTTTATTTTTCTCTTAAAATATTCAAAACTACTTTTAAATTAAAAGGTACAATTATTAATGGAATCGATTTTAAATCAAAATTATTTAAAGGCAATAGTTTTCTCTAATATTTTTAATATTAAATACTTTAGAAAAATAAAAGCATTCCCAATTCTAACCTTTAATAGCCACCTAGTTGCCAATGCGGTATCATAATGTATATTATATCTAAACATAAATACATACAAATTTAAGAATAAATGTTGTTCACTATTGCAAAATATTCCCCAGCAACCTTGTGCAATCATTGAGACTACTTCACTAACTCATTATACCTCCAAAATCACGCACTGGAAAATAAAGTGAAACAAGAAAATGACAGGTGGCATCGTGGGGATCTATTGAATTTGCGCTGACAGAAAGGATTCGGTATGTTCATTCTTCTCACTTAAGTGTTTCCCTACGTTCAAATCCTCCCCAAGCCTTGAAGCTCCTTTCTTTCCAGTGTGAACAACACAACACACAACCTTCATGGCATTTTGTTTCAAGGTTTTAGGGCAGGAGAAGTAGGGAAGTTTTCTCTGAGGCCTGGACAGAGTCCTGAGAGTGGCTGTTTTGTAATTGAATTTCACCAAAGGCACTTTATCTCTCCCTTCCCCCACCAAAGGAGAGCAATAACAAGGGTCAGAAATGCCCTGCTTTGTTTCAACAGTAACCCTGTGCCCTCTACGGGACACTGGATGAAAATCAGAGCCTCCATTATCTGCACACAATAACCAACAAGTAACTTAAGGGCTTTGGGACCCAGGACTTTATGGACAGTTAGACTCTCACCTTCAGGTAGAGGGCTGAAAGTGGTGTGATTAATATCTGAATGTTATTGGAAGCATTGCATTTGATATGAATAAGGGGCATACAGAAGTCTTTTCTTAACTTACTAAAATTTCCATCTCATTGCTGTTAAAAAAAAAGAAATCAAAGGAAGGTCTAGCCTAAGAAGAAAAATCATTTCTAGTTTTAGCAGACAACTATTTTCTACTTAAAGATCATGCTGTCTTTCTATTACACTCTCTGACCTATTTTCTTTAATGTTAATTTATTTTAGTTCCTATAGATGGGTTAATTTATGTAATTGTAGAATATCTTACATTAGTTTTCACAGGGGAAAGTTCTGCAGTTTTGCATATGTTTTGATTTGTGGATATAATCATGCAGAATTTTTAAACAGTTAACATATAAAATTTAGCTTTTTTGGAGGAAAAAAAAATCTCTTCCAAGAAGGTGGTGTACTTTTTTTTTACTAGTTACAGTATTCCATGCTTAATTCTATGAAAGTCTTAGTCCTCCATTGAACACATGATAAAACTGATCCCAGAGCAGCTTTTATTTCACTAAATGCAACCTGAATATGAACATGCTCTTTCATTTGAGAAAATTCAATTACAAAGAAACAGAAAAATGCAATCTGAGATCAATAGCCTATTATAGTGCCAGCATGAGGAATAATTTCAGCTCAGTTAATTCTACTGAAATACGATGTGGCTATACATTGTTTATTTGCTTATGTATTCCTATGTGAGAAGTCACATACATTTAGTTTAATTTTATTGGACTACAAAGTGTATACATAAAATTGAATAGTGCTCAAAAGCATAATATCGATTCAAAATTAACAAGCTAATAATCTGAGGCAAAAAAAAATTATCTGAGTAAGATATATAGATTCTCCTTAAAAATACAGTTGGAATCTTAATGTCCGATAGTTTCATTTTAATAAACATTATATTTTTAAAAAGTTGATTGACAAGAAAAGAGAAATGCACTCTATCTCCAGGCTGGAAATTAATTTTAAAGATGCATATTTCAATTTCATAGATTTGTCTTTAAGGTAGGAGTCTTATATAGATTTTGCAATCCATTTCTGTGATTTCATAGATGAGCAAACGGAGGCTCAGAGAGATTGAGTGGCTTGTTAAGGTTGATCAGCTAGTTAGCTGGGATTAACAAGTGTGCTCTCCTAGCTTCCAGATTTGAAATGTCTGTAACAGGGCTTAGGATATTCTGTCCCAAAATATGACACCCAGGGGATGTTTTAAGATGAGGAATTTGAGAAGTGGAAGGTTGAAATAAATTCCTAGGCCCAAGATGTATCCTCTCCTGCCAGGGATGCAAACCTAAACTTAGATAACTTTCATGTCCCTGTAAATGATCCACTTGACCAGAAATGCAGCCTGTACCCACTTTCTTAGTTAGCTATGTATTTCTTTAAATATTTTCCTTACAAAAGGTATTGCATGCTTTTAAATAATTCAAACAAAAGAAAGGCCTGCCTACTGTGTTATTTCACACACACTCTCCATCATGCAGCTTCATTTTCTCTTAAACTACATAATGTCCAGTTTTACAGCCTTCTCAGGAAATTTCTCTCTCCATCTCAAATATTGACTTTGATCAGGTGCTAGCTTCAAGCCAAACACATTTTTCTGGTGTTTGTAAAATACATTTAGTCCCTTGCTAGGACTCCATCATTCTGACTTTATAAACAGTGATATAAGAAGTAAAATCTAGATTTCAGACATCACTAATGTTTCCAGCTATTCAATTTCCTCATTTTCTCTTACAGAAAACAATCATCAACAGAAAGAAATAAGAACGCCATCTAGATCCCTAAATCCTTCAATGTCCCACCAAAACATAAAATTCTCTAGAAATTTCTTTCAGATTTCTTCTAATTCAATTCTATAATGATAATCAAAGGGACAATGTTTCACAAAGGAAGGTAGATGGATCTCCTGCATCAGAATCATCATAGCAGGATATTAAAACTGTAGATTACCAACTGTGGTTTGGTAGGCTTAGCTGCAATCCTCACTATTGCCTATGCCTTAGTCTAGATAGAGTATGATATCACTAATAAAATGGATCACAGAACCTTTGTGGGACTTTCTCACTCCTACAAAAGGACAATAAACTTTAAATCTGCAGTAAATATAATTTATCTAGGAAGAATGAAGATAGCATAGGTTTCTGCATGAAGTCTCTTTACTTTTTGTTTTACATCTACATAAACCAACGTTGAAAATTTCCCTTTATAAACTTCTCAAGAAACAAATTATGTTTCTTCTCACTTTCTCAGATAGCAGAGCTCCTTTTAAATGTACTTAGCCCTGCCCTTGTCTGGTTGTGAACTGAATACTGTATCTTTAGCAAATTACAATCAACTTCTACTTCTTAGACATATTCACACGTTAAAGTAGAACCCTATTAAAAATAAAATAAGTTGCATAGAATATCATAAAGCCATAAAGGCTATGAGAAAAGCAAAACCAGAAAAAGAATAGAGAATGCTAGATTGAGGGTAGAGACTGCAATTTTAAATAAGGTAATCAGAGAAGGTCCCATTGACTATGTGACATGTGAGAAATAAAAACAAATAGGGTGAGAGTTTGAGTCATGCAGATATTAAAGGTAGAGATTTCCAGGCAAAAGAAACATCAAGTGCAAAAGCCCTGAGATCTGAAAGCAGGAGTCCTGTTTTTCAAACACTAGTCTGAGCATCGTGAGCAAGGGAGAAAGTGGTAGAAGATGAGCTGAAACGGTAGCGGAAAAGGGGCCAGAAGACTACATGGAAACCAGGACAAGAATCAGCTTTTACTGAGGGTAACAGGGAACCATGGGAGGGTTTTTGAGCAGAGAAGTAGCATGGCCTCACCTTCAAAGGCATCACTCTGGTTACATTATAGACTCTAGAGAGATAAAGGTGAAATAGTAAAAAATGGTAGTGGTGGTAGTAAAAAAGAGCTGGATTCTAGGATATGCTGATGGGTTTGATGTAGATTGTGAGAGAAAAGGAAGAGTCAAGGATAACTCCATGGCTCTTTGGCCTGAACAAGCATAGGATGGAGTTATAATCAAATGAAAAGTTTTCATTTGGACATGTTATGTCTGAGATGTGTATTAGATATCACAGTGGAGCTGTTGAAAGGCAATTTACTGTAGGCATTAGGCATTTAGAAGACAGTTTTTGCTGGATTTAAAAATTGGGAAATAACAGCATAGGAATGATATTAAAAGTCATGAGACTAGATGTGATCACAAAAGGACTGAGTATAGGTTAAAAAAAGAGAATATATTCAAGGTCTAGACTCTTAGGACCTCCAGCTCTGAGAAGTTGGAAAGATGAGGTGGTGCCAACAAGAGAGTGAGATGGGGCAGCCAATGAGGTAAGAGAAAGAGAAAAAGAGAGTGATCAACTGTGTCAAATGCTGTTGATGATCAAATCAGATAAAGATGGAGAATTAACCATTGTATTTAGCATATGGAAGACACTGGTTATCCTCGGAAAAGCAGTTTCAGTGGAATGTTTGGGGTGAAAACACACTGCAGGTATTTTTTAATAAACTGGAAGAGAGAAACTGGAGGTATTTGAAAAGTTTTGCTATAAAGAAAGAAGAGATAAGGGACTGAAGGAGGGCGAAATTGCATTAAGAGGATAAGACAGTGCTGCTATTGTTGTTTTCAAGGGGTATGTTATGGATTACATGTTTGCATCACTTTCCCATGCACATTTTGAAATCCTAACCCCCACTGTAATGGTATTAGGTGGTAGGCTTTGGAAGGTAACTAAATCATAAGGGAAGAACTCTCATGATAGGATTAGTGCTCTTAGACACTGAGAGCTTGTTCTCTCTGGCTCTCTGACTCTGCCATGTGAAGAAATAGCAGATAGCCATATACAAGACAGGAAGTGGGCCCTCACCAGACACCACATCTGCCAGCACCTTAGTCTTGGGCTTCCCACTATAGGATGGCTGGCATAATCTTCGGTTGTACCAAACTGCATGACGGAAGAATACATGGGCTGTAATCTTTGCTTGGTTCTGATCTAGAGAAACTCCACCCCCACCGCACGCAACTCTCAGTGACTCAAGCCCTAATCGGACCTTGCTTTCTGTGAAGATGTCCTCATGGAGTCTGGAGGCGACTCCCATTCAGTGTCTGACCCAGTCCACCACTGCAGTAAACCACTTTGAGCACATTCCCAGCAAGATCCCTTCTAGATACAGCTGTTCTGTGGGAGCCAGGAATGCTGCCTCAGACTCACTTCTGATCCACCTTCATCGACCAGTGCCATACTATTGCCTCGTGTTCACACAGAGCCACCCTAAGTGGCAGCCTCCTGCTAACATTCCAAAAGGAGAAAGGAACAAAAGCTACTCTATTTTTTTGTTTTCTTACATATTTATCAGCCTGGAGAATAAGTCACACACCTGTGTCTAATTACCTCTTTCTCACATATTCTAGAACCAGAAGAAACAGTCTTTCTACTTTCCTCTGGCAGAGTCTTCCAGAGCATAACATCTTCTTTCTTTTCTTTTGGGTACTAAACCTAACTGCTCAGTCTGAATGATAAAAGGGTTATTTGTGCTATATTATAGATCTGAGAACTCTTGCACAATTCTAAATAACAGAACCCTTGGATCAACTTGGAACTATGAATTACTAAAGATAAAAATGTATTGGTTGAATTGCCCTAAGGTATTATCCCTTCCACACCAACTACTATTTTCTAGTTTTTCTGTGTGATATGGAGCTCAGTTAAAAATATCTGACTTTCCCCAGTAGTATATAATTAAAAGAGTGACTTTTAAAAGCAGTGTTTCATTCTATGATTGTTTTAGTTGCTCATGTTTTGTTGTCATCACTGCCTTTTTGTTCTAATTATGTGATTTCCCAAAGGGCACAATTTTAAAAAATCAAATCAATCAATAAATATGCTTTACTGCTACCTAAACTGCAAACCCAAAATATTATATCAAGTGATTATGTTGAGATTATTTATGTATTCCCTTTTAAAAGGTCACTCCTCTAAATTGAAGGCTTTCTATCAAACTGACATTGCCTGTGTTCTGCTCATCATTGTTTAACCTCTAACAACTTGTTTTTCTCTTTAGAGAAGAAAACCTCATTAATTCACATTAATACACACAGGTTTGACAGCCAATGCTGTTAGGACTTCAATGCTTATTAATACTTAAGTACCACAACCTTACTGAGAACTTTTCTTCTTGTCAAAAAACACACTGAAAACATGTGAAAATACAGCTTCACTAAAGAGGCTTACTTGAGAGTTAACATTTTACCTAATGGATCAAAAATGTTTGCTCCATTGATTGTTCCTCTTCAGTTCAAGGTTTAATAGGCTAATTCATTAATCACATACAGCTGTTTTATGAAGGAGGCAGTCAATTCACTTGAGCTAAATGTGTTTTTGTGACATAAGAATGTGGACTTTTTGAGCTAAACTACAAATATTGGAGGTCAGATAGAATGCTAATGTAGTATACTATATTAATGCTTTATAATGGACAAATTTTAAACTGTATAGCAGGAGAAACTTAATGATATGGGGTCTATAACAACTCAAAATTTTATAGTCCATTGCAGTTCTTATGTTATATCTTATTAGTAAAATTTTTCTATTATTAATTTGTGGTTATTTTATTTCATATTGAACACAAAGATTCTGGAAAATATTTTCCAATCTAGCCAATTGATGATATACATATGACAAAATTGTTTTACTTTATTAAGTTCTCATCTTCTTCTAAACACGCTAGGAACATTGAAAATAACTGATGGTTGTAGAGAGCCAGATCTGAGCCGGACCTGTGATTGAAGCATTGGCAAAGCCATGCTTGACTATGTTGCACATCCTGTGGCCGAAGCATTGGCAAAGCCATGCTTGGCTGTGTTATAATCTGCCAAGGATAGAGAAGCGAAACAGTTAACAGACAGCTGCTTCTAGTTTAGCACAGATAACCAGGTACAAACAGGCCTTGGGAAATTATTGCTGCCAGCGTTTCAAGTCCTGAGAAGACTCCCATTCCCTCCTCGACCTTCAAACGCATATAATAAACTGGCTGAGCTTGCCTCAGGGTCACTATCTGAACAGAGTGCAGTGTCCTACCTGGCTCCAGCTTTTGTATATACAATCTCTGTTTTTTTCTCAATCCTCTGTCACCCTTCCCCCGCCTCCTCTCCCCCGCCAGGTTAACCCTCTAGTCGTGCAGTCGTGGCAGACGGTCCTTGCCCTCAGATAATCCTAATTTCGTTTGTTGGGACTAATAATACCTACTCAGTGAAAGTGCTTCTTTCATCATGCTAGATTCTACTTAATTAGAGCAGATATTTAGTGAACACCTAGGAAATGCAGGTACTACGACACTAGGTAATGAAAGTGAGTTGTTTTTTTTTTAATTTCCTTGCAGTTCTCAAGGAGCTATGACCTAGCATCCAAGAAGCCAACACGTTTAATAGTTAAATAATATCATAATGTATTTCCATTTGCCTGCTGTTTTTCTGTTAAGTTGCAAAATGTTTCAAGACATGTAAGCTGTATTCAAAAGTGGCCTTGTGTGAGTCCTACTGTGTAAACACATAAAAACAGATAAGTTCTGGTTAAGCATCTCCTCAGAGGGTCCTGCAAGGCTGACCTGACAACCACCACTGGGAGGAGCATGAACTTTAAATAGACAGTAGATCTGAGTTTGAATCAAATTCTACTCCTTACCATACCTATGGCCTGTGGCAAATTGCTTAACTGTACTGTCTCAATGTCCTTGCCTGTAAAATGGGAACAATTATACAAAGCTTGCTTTATGAATAGTGACAGTTTTTACGAAGTGCCTTACAAATGATAGGTGCTCAGTAAAAATATAACCTGAAAGATTCCATTAAAAAGGCCGGACAAATGAAAAGAATAATTTCCTATTTGTGTTCCCTTTAAGTAATTTTTCATCCTGTTATATTATATATATTCTTAGAAGCCATTTCAAATGATTCTTGGAAAAGACAATAATATAAATATAGACATACATACTTGTATAATATAGCTGTATTTTATTTACTTCCTTCTGACCCTTCACATTCCAATCCCTCTATTTTTCCCCACTTTGGAAAAAACCTCTCATTTACACAGACTGTTTTTTTTTTTTTAATTTAAGATTAAAGTAGCATCTATCAAGCTTAATAAAAACATAAGTAAATATTACTATCTATAGCCAAGATGCAAAGGGCCTTTTAGCCGAATGGTAATATAATTAGCATCATGCCCAGCAAAGAACCAAAGCTAAAACTTTAAGGATTTTTTTAAAGCTTTAAAAGTTCATATCTTTTGTACTATCAGAATTACTAACCTCGAATTTCTACAGCTCTAAAAACACTCAGGGAAGGTTGCTTTAGAACACTTAACAGAATGTACATTTGCTACTTGAACTCATCTATAAGTGCCATTACTTCTCTATTGCCTGATTAATACTCTCTATCAGTAAGTTGATCTAAGTAGCATTTTGAGTACAGTGATTGAAAATGGAATAAAATATTTTAAACACATTGATATTTATCCAACTCACTAGTAAAATTATTTCTTGAAGACTGTCCTCGTTATGAAGTAATTTTTTTTAAGTACATAAGTTTTTAATGTCCCACTAATAGAAAGTCTGCATTTAACAATATTAATAGCGTATATAACATTTGCTTATATAATACTTAGATGCCATGCACTGTTGTAGGTCCTTTATATACATTAATTTACTTCTTTCAACAGTCCTCGCTGGCAGACACTAATATCATCTCCCAGGATTATACAGTTAGTGGAATCAGACTCGAGTCCACACTCTTAATCATTAAACTAAACTGTCTTTCATTTGTCTGTTTGGGAAGCATGTATTATTTTTAGAAACATTACTGAATAGGGTGTCTTTTTATCAATGTAGGTGATCAAAGGTGGAATGAAGAAGAGATGTGCCTTTTGCAGGGAACATTTGTCACCATATAATTTGTGATACCCTGAATTTAATTACTTGAAAGTCTTTGTAACTTTAGTGTCTATATGTTTCCATGTAAGCAAACTTTGGGGAAATAAATTTAGGCTTGGGCCATGTATCGATTATCAATTGTCATAATGCAGCATAATAAACTATCCCAAAATGCAGAATCTTAAAATACCATTTATTGTTCCTCCTAAGTCTATCAGTCAGCCAGTTCTTCTAGCATCAGCTAGCCTCACTCGGTCCTTTGCAATTAGCTGTGGATCAGGCAGAAAGCTCTGCTGATCTCCCAAGACGGGTTGATTTACATCAACCCAAGGGTTTGTTTTACATACTCTCTCAGCTTCTATTAGGCAAACCCAGGCTTGCTCTTATACTGATGGCAGGGTTTCAAGAGAGAGAAGACTTGGGACTTTTACACTATTATTTTCATTAATTTCATTGGCAAGCAACTCACTAGGTCATCCCAGATTCAACTAGGTGAGGAAATAGACCCCATTCAATGACACAAGAAGCTACAAAGTCACATTGTAAGGGAAAATGGACACGAGGTGAATAACTAGGTTTTTTTTGTGATTTACCTACCATTTCACACACTATTTCATTTGCTTTATTCTGAAACATTCTAATATACGGTCAATTCCCAATTATTTCCAAGAATACATAAACCCTGAAACAAGATACACTATATTCAAGGCTGTTAAGACAAATCTCATCAAATTTAAAATAGAAATCATAAAAATACGTTCTCAGACCATAAGAGAACTGGAACTCAGTAAGAGAAAGGTGTCTCAAATACATGGAAAGTAAACACATTTCTAAATAACCCATAGGTCAAAGGAGTCAAAAGGGAAATTTTAAAATATTTTTAACCAAATGAAAAGTAAAATACAGTAGTTTCCCTCTTATGCATGATGGATATGTTCCAAGACCCTCATTGAATGTCTGAAACTACAGATAGTACTAAACTCTATATATACTATGTTTTCTCCTATATATACCTATGATAAAGTTTAATTTATAAATCGGGCAAAGTAACAGATTAACAACAATAAATAATAATAAAACAGAACAATTTTAACAACATATTACAATAAAAGTTATGTGAATGTGGTCTCTCTCTCTCAACATATGTTATTTCACTATACTCACCTTTTCACTGGAAAGAACTTTAGGGCTTCTCTTTGGCATATCCGAATTGCCAGCACAACTATTCTTTCATTTTGGAGCCATTATTAACATGAGGGGTACTTGAACACAAGCACTGTGATACTGCAACAGTAGATCTGATAACTGAGAGGGCTACTCAGGGGCTAATGAGCTGGGATCGTGATGGTGACACTGACGCAGGGATGATTCACATCCAGCGTGGGCCGGAGCAAGCAAGACCACACGAGATTTCATCATGCTCCTCAGAGCAACGCACAATTTAAAACTCATGAACTTTATTTTTGGAGTTTTCCATTTAATATTTTCAGACAAAGTTTGACTACAGGTAACTGAAACTGCAAAAAGCAAAATCACAAATAAGGGGGTACTGCACAGCATTTCAAAATGTGTACAATACAGCTAAAGCAGAGCTTAAGGAAAAAATTATAGTATTAAGTACCTATATTATAAAAAAAAGAGAGATATAAAATCAACAGCTTAAGCTCTACCATAAGAAACAAACAAAAAAAAAGAAATTAAACCTAAAACAAACAGAAGTAATAATGAGAGCAGAAATCAGTGAAATTAAAAATACAAAACAACTGAGAAAATCTGTGAAATCAAAGGTAGTTCACATTAAACAAAGTTGAAATAACAGCATATCCTTGAGATATTAGAGGGCATTGTTTTTAGTCTCAGGACCCCTTAACACTCCTGGAAATTGAGAGCCCCTGCCCCCAAGTTTAAAACACAGTATATACAAGCACATAGTCCACTGGCCATCATAGAGATATTATCACATGTCATGTAGCCTCTGAAAAACTCCAGTGTACACTCATATAAGAACGGAAAAGCAAATGTCAGTATTACAAAAAAAGCGTTTGAGCACATGGACACCCTGAAGAGCTCTCAGCAACACCCAGGGGTCCCCAAACAATACTTTTAAGAATTGGAAGAGGAAAATATCCAAAGGCTTGGTAGACTGAAATGCTAGAGTGAATTTTCTCATCTATCCCCTAACTATATCCCCTGCAAAGGTCAAGAGGACCCTTCTTTTATCAAGATACATCAATGAGGCAAGTCCCAGCATCCTTAAAGCTCTATGATGGCTGTTTTCTGCAGGCCAGGAAAAACACAGGAAAACTGCTGCCATCAAACTTTTCTCCTTAAATTAAATGGGGATAATGGCACAGTGATATGGACCAAGTTGTAACACTTAATTGCTGCAGACAAGGCTGATATGGTTACCATAATGGGTAGTACAGCCAAAGCATTAATGAATGTATGACATATATACACAGATATCTTTGGTATAAGTAATTGATCATGGTGTCCCTAGAATTGAATTAGATGAGCATCCTACTGAAGTCTTGATTTGCATAGAATGTTCTAGGTCTCACCTGAACCACTGCAATACAGTCTGGGTCTCCCAACAAATTCCTGGAGGGAAGCCTCTTAATTCATTTTCCTTAAGTTTACATTAAACTTTACAAGCCCTCAGTCTCCATGGTTTTCATAGTACTAACTTTTGTGTCCTAATTAATCATAATATTAATCATTAATATTTCAAAAGTTTTAACTGATGTCATATTTAGGTTGGGGTATCAGTGGGAATGGGAACTTGCTATGAGAAATTTCATCATGCTGAAGGTGCAATGTGAACAGGCATTACTGACCCTTAGATTACCAATTGCCTTAATGTTTGATGCAATTTTCAGTACACAAGTGAACTTCATCTTAGGTCAAGGAACTTCACCTTTTTTATTTTAGGAAGTAGTGTGGAAATAGCATATCTGTTGTGCCCAGCATTTTACCACAAAAAGGATTAAATTCTTTCTTCTCCAGAGGAACAGCAGTTTCTCCCTAAGAATGCTTACATAGTATAGTTCTATCACTTAAAGGTGAGTTTTTTAAGCTAGTGGCCTTACAGTGCAGTTGGGTAAATTTATCTTGAAAGACAAAAGTACAACAGAGGATTCACTTTCACCAATATGTATACTATACCGAATACAGATGATTTTAAGGAAATCTCTTTTTAAGAATACTCTATTAAAAACTGCTAAATCCCCTTTTTGACCTTTCAGCATGTTGGCCCAAAGGTCTCCCTTTGTCATATTTTACCACAGCTACAACTTCTTATCCATAGCTGATTGGAGAAGCTCTGTGGTCCCAAACTGAAATGTGCTGCCTGAAATAAAGTTAGGTTTTATTGAACTACTATTCTATACAAATTTAGAAGACAAACGGTTATTTACTTAGGATTGATCCACAAAACTCAGGTGCTGCTTCAGCTTGAGGCAATCAAAATGGAATGCTGTCGAAAATATATCCAAATGTTAAGCAGCGCTGAGACAGGAACTTAAAGATAATCTTAATATCTTTTTATTCCTTGCTTAATCTTTAGCAACTTGGTTGAACAAGAACTTATTTTGTGAAAAGAAATATACAAAAAAAAAAGAGAGAGAGAAAGTAGATTATAATCAGCTTCAGAGGTAATTCAGGCTTGGCTTTGCTAATAAGTATCAATTTTTTCCTAAATGAATTAAATAACTTTACATTTATTTAATTGTTCCAGATCATATTAATCTGGATTTCCTGAAAAACACATACATTAATGCTGAAATTCAGAAAGTGTGAAAGGCTTCTCGCACTGTCAAAATTTTCATACAGCATCTTTGGGGGCCATTATTCTGCCTACCACAAGTGTCTGATATCAAGGATATAAATTACTCGTCTGTTAACTATCAAAGCTGAAAGGCGATTACCCATAGTAAGAAACTGTAAAAAGTACTTGTCAAGAGATGATAGAAATTTACATAAATAAAAAAAGAATCATATGATACTCCTCTACTCAAAAGTATCCAATCACTCCATTTCATTTTCTATTACTGCCAATCAGAGTAACACAAACTATTTTATAGTTCCTATAGGTCAAAAGCCCAGCAAGCCCTACTGAGTTTTGCTTAGTCTCAAAAAGCCAAAATCAAGAAGTCAGCAGGGATGTGTTCTTTTTTGGAAGCTCTGAGAGAGAACCAGTTTGCTCATTCAGATTGTTGCCAGAATTTTCTTACAGTTGTAGGACTGGTATCTCCATTTCCTTGCTATCAGATGAGGGCTGTCCCCAGAGTCCAGAAGCTCTATCTCTGACTTCGGAAAGAGAGGAGTTCCTCCATTTGAGGGCTAATGTGATTAGACTGGACCCACCTAAAACCAAATGATAATCTCCCCATCTCAAGGCCCAAACCATTGATCACATCTGCTTAATTCCCCTTGCCATGTAATGTAACATATTCACAGACTCTGGGATTAGGACACTGACATCTTTGGGGGCCATTATTCTGCCTACCACAAAGAGTAAAAGCCAGTCTTTATAAAAGTCTGGACGATCCTATGTAATCTGAGCCCCTATTACCTCTGGTCTCTTTTTTCTATTACTCTACCCCTTGCTCACTCAACTCTAGTCTCCCCCATGCTGTTTCTTGAACACACTAGGAAAACTCCTGCCTCTGTTCTTGCTGTTCTCTGCCTGAATGTTCTTCCCCAGATTGCACTCTGCTAACAACCTCATTGGCCTTCAATTTTTGCTCAAATCTCACCTTCTCAATGAGACCTACATCAGTTCCCTGTTTAATACTCCTACACAATAACTTATCTACCATGATTATGTGCTGCTGTTTCTGCTAGCATGTTAGCTCCACAACAGCGGGTACCTGTCTTTATTCCTTGATGTATTTCCAAGGCCCTAACAAATATTGGGAGCTCAATAAAGACTACTTATATTGGTTGTTGAACAAAGTTTTCCAAATACTGACTGATTTGGTGGATTACAGGTACATAAAATATATCTTCCTTTTGTAGGTCATATAAACAGCAGTAGAGGTACTTGAAATACTAAATTATATCTCCCTGGTCCTAATTTCTTCTTTTTAAATCAATGACCTAACTCAATGCTTCCACATTTCAATTCTTTGAGATCAAAAATCCTTTCGTTCTGGCTCAAAAGAAAACTTTGAAAAAGAGAAATGGCTTATTTATACCTGCCCATTCTCTCCAAAACACATTTTTGATCACTTACGATAAAAAGTAAATATGTATAGTAAGACTAAACCCAAGCCTCAAAAAAAGGTACAAAGGTACAAAGACATAAAAAAGTTGTCAATATTTCCAAAAGCTTAAAGATAGAAATTGTTTTTAATCTCAGATTTTCCAGCTTGTTTTTAAAGTTTACTCTAAACTGTTTCATGTTACAGTTCTGACAGTCACCACAAGATGGAGGTACCTCTGTACTCTGAGTTAAATGTTTCTGAAGTATTAGGAACATGAACACCATTTTCAACAATAGAAAATGTTTTAATTCCACTTGAAATTATGCTTCAAAAACTGCTTCTGCAAAGCTTAATAGCTACCTATAATAAAAAACCAGGAAGAGATAGATGTTTTAAGTTTATAAACTATCTTCCACTGAGTAACCAAGAAATAACCGAATAATTTAAAATATGACTCAAAGACTCTAAGGCAACTTGTTTTACTGACCCACCTCTTAGAAGGAAGTTCGGAGTCTTAGTGTCACTGCCACTACTCCGGCACACACTGCCCTGAGATTTCTCCCAGTTTGCAGAAACTTGGAGCTAAAGGACACATATGGGTCCTCTGGACCAGAGATGCCTTTTTAAGAATTTCCCTATGCTTAGGCCTAGATAATGTTAACACAAACTAAATATATGAAGAATTCAGCAAATGGTAATGATATTTAAATATTCACAATGAACAAATGTATGCAGTGATTTATGTTGAGATAACCCTTTGTACATTACAAATTTTAAGTAAACTTTAGATGGCCAAAAATAATTCATTTACTTGATTATAAGTTATTCTTAATACTTTCTTTTTAACTTTTACATAATAGTTACTTCTAGAGCTGCAATTGGAACTCAGATTCATTTAAAACACTTCTCAACTCTAGTATATCTTAAATTTAAATGATTTAATCAAATAACCTAATTACTGAATAAAATGCCTTAATTCTACACTGCATTCTAAAGAATCTTGGTTTCTGTCCTATTGCTGTCAGTATATATGATCTGAGGTGAGCCATTTATGTGTTCTGTTATTATCCTTTGTTCCAGTTGCTATGTGACCTACCTACCTAAAAGGTAATCTTAAAATAACTATCTTTTCATTATAGCTCAAAATCCTGTGAAGCAGAAATTAAGACAAGGCTTGCCTGGGTAATTCTGCTTCACGTGATATGAATGGGCTCTTGGTGATACTGAGCTGGCAGTTGGGCTGATAACCTCATGCTTGATACCTTCCTTGGTCAATAGGAAGGCTGGGTTTGGTTTAGTGAAGGCCCTTTCTCACATGTGGCCTCAGACTTGTTCCACATCTCTCCAGCCACTGGTCTGGGGCAAATTATTCACCTTGATCCTCCTACCACTAGAAGGGATACAACAGTTGGTAGGCTTCTGGATTTTGGAGACAACACAAAATACACATGGAGAAAATGCTTCAAACCATTTCTCAGATGACTTGGAAGATTTTAGTGGGGCTCAAAGAAAGACAGGACACTGGAACAAGTGACTTAGTACCTAATCATCAATTATATCATAGCATAACTATGTGACCAGAGTTGCCCATCATAAGCTTGGTATTATCAGATCCACCAAGCCATAGGCTGAGCTAGCAGAGTAATAACCCATGAAATATTTAGGATGGGGCCCAAGCTGGTCCAGAGGCTCAAAATTTCACAAAAAGGCGGCCCAGAACTCACGTCACTTACCTTCAAGACACTAACATCTCTCCCTCAACTTATAATCTATGACTTCACTGGAGTTCAAAGGAGGAAAAAATCCAGGCTTGGTTCACAGATAAAATGAGCTTGATATGTCACTATAAGCCAAAACCTGGCTGCCACCGTGCCTAAGCATATCCTCAGCTCACTCACTCCTCAGGAAGTATACAAGGAAAAGGTTTCCTGAATTCTTACATGTTGAGAATGTCTGAGCAGTGGTTTTTATACTTAAAAATCCATTTTCTTAGGTATACAATCTTTTGCTCACTTTTTTTCTTCACAAATATCTTAAATGTTTTTTTTTTTCTGGCATAGTGCTAGTCTTGCTCTTCTAAGTCACTTACTGTTTTTGTCTAGATAGCTAAATCCAAAGATTTTATCTGAGATAATATTCTTTGGTAGGCAGAGTGTTCTTTCAATATGTAATCGTAAATAATTTTTTTTTTGGTAATGTACTTTTCATATTTTGTTCTGTATATATGTTCTGAATTTTTTAATCTCTAAAACTGTCATTTTCCCACTGAATCCTTTCAATATCTTTTCTGATTTATAAAGCCATCATCCTTTTTAAATGCTATTTCCCTTAAGGCATTATCTGTTGTTCAACTGCTTTTGTGTTTATTCTAGTTTAGTCTTCATTTCTGAATTTTTTCCCTTTATTTCTAGTATTTTTCCAAGTTCTTCAAATTGTGATTTTCGATATTCTTTCATATTTTATTTTCAAAACATCTTATAATTCATTTTTAAATAATAAGTCATAGTTTCATTTTATGGGCATGCCTTTCTAATGCACTTTCAATGTCTATAGGCTATAATAACTTTGTATAGCTATAGTTCTATATTACTTATTTTTGTGTGAAATAGGCTTTTCTGAACTTTTAGAAAGAGGCTTGGGTCAGGGTTACTTTTCTAGCTTCAGATTCCCACTTCTGTTGTTTTTGTATAGTACTGAAAAAAGGGCAGCTTATCTTCTGAGATTTTCCTGGCTTCTCTGTTTTTGTTTCTGTTTTGTTTTTGTTGTTGGTGGTGGTGGTTTTTTAATTATTGTATTTTTTATTGATATAATTGAAATATAAGATTGTGTAAATTTGATGTGTTCAATGAGTTGGTTTCATACATTTATATATTTCCTAGCTCTTTTTAAATAAATGCTGTGATGCATACAAAAATAGGTAAGATACAATATTGGATAAAAAACAAACAAACAAACAAAAATAGCAAACAAATATTTTTAGTCAGAAAGCAAACTTCATACTCCATAGAGGTATATGGAAATAAAAATGCCCTCTCAAAAAAAAAAAAAAAAAAAAAAGAAGCCTAGTCCTTTTACAAAAATGTGTCTAACTCAAATACAAATGCAAGAATTTAAAGAGATTTAATAGCTATTTCTACCTTAAATAATTGAGTTCTGCATGTAATGAAACAGAACATAAAATATAATCCTATTTTAAATTGAAAGAGAAAGACTTCAGTATAAAAGTTTTAGATGAAAAATACTCTATAAATGTTAATGATAAAGTGATTTTCATCCATTGCAGTATAGTCCTTAGTATCACTTCATCTCAGAGAAATAAACAAGTCTTCAATGGTAGTTTGCTGTGATTTAAAAAGCATATCAAAACCTTCCTTCCATACAATGTGTTATTTGTTATTCTTTATAAAGATGTTTTAAACATAAGGAGAGAGGCAGATTACCTAAATACAGGTACTATGGTGAAATATTATTTCAATTAAAAACCTCCTTTTCATACAAAGAGGTACCTTGATGAGGTTCCTACCAACCAAAGGAGATAATCTGAACAGAAGAATAACGACTGCAAGTAATTGAAACAGTGAATTATGGGGAGAAAAAAAAGAAAAAAGGTCTTAAGTTCATAATGACACCAAAGGGAAAATACTTCTTTTAACTCACAAGACACCAATGAAGGTTGCCAGGGCACCAAAAATTACTCTGAAAACTAATAAAGGAAAAAGAGTAAATATTTATTCTGCTATTCTGGTATGAATGATAACCAAACAGCCCCAGTGGACGGATCAAGGCTCTTCTATATTTAAAAAAAAAAAAAAAAAAAAATCCAGCTAACAAATGCAACAGGAATGACAGATTTGGAAAATCATCACTTTGCAAAACTCAATGAAATACCTAATGTAGGCATTAATGCATGCTTTTAAAAATATTATGTAAAAAGATTACAGGGAACCTTCCAGTGATGGTATCAGACTTCTGCCCATGTGCCCAATGACCAATCTGAATATCATTAAAAGTGGAGCAAACATCATTAAATGTCTTTTCATTTAATATGCTACAAAGTTCACCGTACTAATATAAAGTTTTCTTGCTCAAAAACATAAAATCAGAATCTAATTAATTCTCTTTAGACCTAACTTCTAGGATATGGGGTAAATGATGAACAACAAGAAAACAATAGACCAAATTCAATCTATGGGACACTATAGAAAACTCACATGGTTCCTTCAACAAGTCATAGTGTGTGGGGCAGGGAGGAAGAGAAGGGAAACTAATTTAAATTTCAAGACATTCCAAAGACAAAATGACCAAACAGACGTATACACCTAATCTAAATACCGATTCAAATAAACCAACTGTAAATACATTTGAGACAACTGAGAAATTTTTAAATGGACTGGATATTAGATATTAAGAAATTACTATTAATTCTGTTAGGTGTGATTCTGACATTGTAATTACCTTTGGAAATGTTTTTTGCCATGTCCTCAAGTATTCAGATTAAAATGACATCACATTTGATGTCATTAAACAAAAGAGAAAAGGAAGAAACAGGTATGACAAAATATGGATGGTTATTAGAGCCGGATTACAGGTATACTGAGATTGATGACATTTTCTCTACTTCAGAAAGCATTTTTAGAACTTTTTGTAATAATAAAATAAATCACTCTTTCAAAAAACATTCAATATATATAAGTTTATTATCAAGAACTTTAGTAGGTTTTTAAAAAGACTGTTCTGGCTTTTTAAGAATACTGAAAGATGACAGTCCACAATAGGACATATAAAAACAAAGATAATTAAAATATTAAATACTATCTAAATTAAAAGGCCATAATTCAAATTGTTAATTATAATCTGTGTCTTGTTAGAAGAAGCTGTACAGTTACCCTTCATGAAATTCTCACCAACTCATGAAGACTACAAAGCCTTACCCCAAACTCAATTATATACTTTATAGTAATCAATGCTGAGTTTTTGTGCTTACACATGCACTACTAGAGAAAGCACAAAATCCTGTTTACAGGGATTTTTTGTTTCTTTAAAACATATCTCAATCATCTTTTAAAGTGCGAGCTATAAATACATTGTATCCTTAAAGAAAAAGGCTTCTAAACAAAGTATAAGATAGCTATCCAATACTGCCAAGAGTGGTTATATAATTAACCCAAGGAAACCTGGCAGTACTCTGCTAACTGTTTTAGTGTAGCAGCCTCCTCCTTTGTAGTTCAGTTCTTAGCTGTTATTACACTACCAGCCGAACATGTACTCCATTGCTTTGGATACAAGACTTTCATCTTTTTTTGGCGTTTGTCTGTCAGAAATGACCTAGTGAAAAAACACACACATAATTGCTAGGTTATGGTTTCTTCGGTGTCATAGTCAATTCTAGAGTTAATGATTAATTTAAAAGAGCCAAACACAAAAATCTATTTGTAGAACTAAACTGTACATTTACAGATTAAAATATACCTTTAGTTAGAACATATTTATGCACTTAAGAATGGGAAAATCTCTTTTCTTTGACAAGGCAAACTGCATCTGCCTCCTTAAATTAGGAAACTGAACAAACAAACACAAAAGCTATAAAAGATGAGGGCTTTAAAATATTCGTAAAAAAAAAAAACAAATAGTAAAAGACACAATTCTAGAATGACCTCCAAATTTCAGGGGGAAGTCTAAACTGTTACTACCTGCACTACTAAAGCACAACTCTCTCATCTGCTGTTTCAAGACCCATGTCTGTAGGTAGGCAAGTTTAGAACTCCTGCTTTATTAATTAGGAGACAATAATTGAATGAGTCATTAATACGTCTATGATTCTTCAACGAATATAATATACTCTTCCTTTAAACTTTTTTGAAACGAGAAATTCTGAAATATGAACTGATCAATGTTTTCTTTTGATAACCAAAAGCCACTCCAACCTGAGGTTCTTCATTTGTGATACCATCAGATTTAGTCATCAATAAGCTTTTTAATATTCCCTCATGTCAGAAATGTTCACTAACATAATTCTTACATATGTAAATATAACTTAGAAAAAAACTAAATTCTCAAAATATTTTTAAAATGGCAATAATTTTTTTTTTAATTCAACTGGCCAATATCCTAAATGTTAAAATAGGAAATTTAAGAATATAAAGTTTACAGGTTTCAACAAGGTAATCACTACAGTAGGAAATATTTAATGGCATACAAATACAGATCAATCCAATGAAAAAGTTAAACATGCTATGTACTTCAGCCTTTAAAGTATATTCTTTATATTCGACTCTTAAAATACCTGATAGTCACTAGTAGAAGCTTTGTATGCTGTAGCAAGAGGTCTCATGGTAGAAATCCTAGGAGTACTTCCAGGTTGGGTTGGTGTACCTAAGGTTTTGATTGGTGGTGTAAAGGCCAGAGGTGAAGATGACAAAGCACACCTGTCATTGTTTTCCATAACGCTCTATAGAAATAAAGATATAAAAATTTTTGTTTATAAACATAATACATATTACTCAATATTACATCCTACTTATAAAGAAAACTTTATTAAAAGATGCGTACTTTATTTGATCTAATTAATCTTCTAAATAATTTTAGGCTTGATAACACAATATATGCTTCTTAGTTAGCAGTTGAGATTTAATGTTCAGCCAGAAATCTAACTTGAATTACATAGAAAACAAAAATACATAAAGATAAATCTGCTTCCACTTTTTATTTGATGCCCTGTAAAAAGCTATATACTAGGATTCAACAAAGATCCCATTAGACAATTTCAATAATCTCTATCTGGCTCTTAATTCTCTAATTTAAAGAATACATGGCAAATAGTCTCTGAAAGTAAAGGAATTCTCAAAAGATAA
>CM053503.1:131992240-132020854 GCA_028627145.1 Eidolon dupreanum | reverse complement strand
AACAAAAATACATAAAGATAAATCTGCTTCCACTTTTTATTTGATGCCCTGTAAAAAGCTATATACTAGGATTCAACAAAGATCCCATTAGACAATTTCAATAATCTCTATCTGGCTCTTAATTCTCTAATTTAAAGAATACATGGCAAATAGTCTCTGAAAGTAAAGGAATTCTCAAAAGATAATTGTTTCTCATAAAAACGTATTATCAACACTTGCTTCAAATTTTTAAAAACTGTATTCATCAACCTGATTTTGTGTAGGAGTTAAATCAGTCAATCTCCAGTAATGGTAAAAAAGATTTGTTATTTATAACTTGTTGTGCAAGGTATTTTTTAAAGCTCTTTATAAGCTATAAAGCCCTAAGAAGTCAGAAACTTCTCCCTTTTCCTTTATCCCCAACAGAACAAGGTCGAATTGGAAAACAATAATAATTTGGCATAATCTATCTTTTTTAAGAGACTATAAATTAAGAAAAGGATGAGGGGAGTCTGAAACTCTCATTCTCTTTCTTATTTTCTCTTTTTATCCCTTTTTGACAAATACTATGCAACTTCCAGCCTTCCAGCCATCCAGACTCCAACAGACACATTCTATGAACACTCTAAAAAAAAAAAGGAAAAACAGACAAAATTCAGCAGCAAAGATTTCCTCAATTCATAGATTATCTTTCCTCAACCTAAATCTTGAATTGAAAAGAATTAAGCCTTACCACATGTTTTAAGATATTCCCATATTGTGCAAATTGTAATAATATATAGGAAGCAGATGCCTGAGGAAACCTGAAAAAGAGTTGTCCAAAAAGTCATCTTCCACGATAAATAAAAATGCAAATTACCATACTTACAAGTGTTAAGATAAATTAGTCCTAACTGTCTAGAAAAATAGGAGACCCTTGATCATCCTGTTTTTCCATCAGATAAATCTATCACTGCCCATCACCCAAAAGCAAATATGTTAAAATTAGTTTTGACTCAGTCATTCTACTCCATCCCTCGATTCCACCCCTGAAACCTCTAAAATTCCACTTTTACTGTCATTATCATAGACCTTAGAAAATAACTATGCAGTTGCAGTTATGTATATATAATTTATTTTACAAGAGTATGTGTGGGGCTGGGGGAGAGGGAGAGAGAAATACTTTAGGTATGCTACAGTAATTAAAAGGAAAATAATTTTAAATTATATAGTCCTATCATTATACATTGAGCACCACCTAAAAATTCATAAATTTAGTCCCGAAACAAAAATAAAAGTCAGTACTAATACCAATGGTATAGAAACATTTAAAAGGATGATTACCACAATTTTAAGCCATATACTCTGTATGTGAAAATCCTAAGTGACTTGCACTTTCTTTATAAAGTTTTGTGTAATTTGAATATTTTACAAGACATTAATACTTATACAGTCCAAATAATAAAACTATTTTCAATTTGAAAATCTATGGAGTTTCCTTAACTGATAACTTCAGTTTTCTGGAACTTGGATTAGAATTCTCTCACCCCCCAAAAAAATCTAAGTCACAAACATAAATAAGAAACTCCACAGATTAAAATCTATGTAAGTAAAATACTTACTGCATTCAGGACTATAATTTTATATTATACAAACCTGAATATAAGATTTCTAACCCCAAAGAAAACCAACAAATGAGGTAGGGTGCCTAACAAAGCAAAGCTAAATAAAATATAAATGAAGGAGAGAAATAATGGTTGCAAACAAAGGAGGTACTTGAAAATAAAACATAAATTATCAAAGAAAGAAGACATATAACGTATTTTAGAGTACTTCCCTATAAAACGTCAAAATATTTTATCCCTTAGAAGAAAATGTTTTAGTTCTTACATAGTTATTAAAACACAAAACCAAAAGAAAATAGCTGGAAAAGTATATGTCTTAAAAGAACTAGAAGTACTTCAAGTAAGTAATTTACCCAATTACTAAGGATTCTTAAAAGTGACACCATTGCTATTGAGCCTAAAAAACAAATTTGAGAGTGGATACCCAAATTCAAAAACATACAGCCATATCATGAAAGGATACAAAACTTTCAAAACACACACACACACACACACACACACACACACACACACACACACACACACACACACACACACAGCCTGCCCGCACAACTGCTATAGATTAAAGACTGACTGTGGGCTTCAATAACACATAGAACCTCTCTGGGAGACTACATAACAAATAGGTGCCAATTATTGCTTTAAAAGAGAGGAAAATTGTAGCTGGGGACAAAAGTGGAAGAAAAACTTTTCACTGCATATTCTTACATATTCTTTTGAATTTTTAACTTTTAAATAAACTAAATATATAAAGTCCACTAACATTTATTCTCCATTGTTTTCCCTTCAAAGAGCTCATGTGTTATTTTTATATTTTTACCCCCAAACTAAATATAGTTAGCTTCAATATCACAGTGACGTATAACGCTTTCAGACATAAACCTTATGTACTATAGGATAAACAGCTTAAAAATAAAAAGACCTAAGTTTTTGCTGAAGCTTTACTAATAACTAGATATAATATCTAAATCATATATCTACACCTCAGTTTCCTCATCTGTAAATGATGCAGTATCTCTAAGATGCTTTAAAATAATTTTTAAAAAATCTATTCAAAATGCATCTAGGCCTGTCAGGCACAATTTCTATTAACATTTAATATTCTATCACTACAAAGTATATATATGCTTGTGACAAAGAATATATACACAAATGAAATTCAATTTGTCAGTTCCAAAATGATTAAGTCCACTATAAGCAGAGAAAGTCACTAACTAGAAAGAGAGAAAGGAGATCCCTAAAGTCTAAAGGGATAACCCAATATCCAGCAAATATGCTGGAGAGAAAATAATCTGAGAAGAGACAAACATAGATGATTTTTAAAAATACAAATCATATTGAATACTAGTTAACAGACATTAGTAAAGATGTCAGAGTGATCTTTACTAATGTCAATAACTTACTCTGAAATGTATCAACAAAAAAAAAGATGAATTAATGGTAGATAAAATAAATGTAGCAAACTATTAAGTTAGGTGGTGGTTATATGGGTGTTTGCTGTGCAATTCTTTTAATTTTTTTGCATGTTTCATAATATTTACTATAGGAGAGGATTTTTTTTTAATGGTAAATAATCCAGAAACCTTACCCAAACACAGTCACCCATGTGTCATCGAGATGATCTTCAGAAGTCAGAGAGTCTCCTTGAGTATAAAAAGGATCCAACTGGGCAGGAGATAACGTTGTCTTTCGTGGTTGTCCAATGTTTGCTGGACTAAACATACTTTGCCCTAAATTAGTACATTTAATAAGTGAGTTACCAATATAAACGTCTTGATTAATTTTTTATATCAAAGCTTTAAGTTTTAAATGAAAAAGTATATTAAAAGTTGGCAATTGCATAGTTTAAATACACAACTATAACAATAATTTTATACTACCATACAAGTTGAAGTCATTAATAATTGAGAATAACACTATTTTGCAAATGTTTTATTAATTTCCAGTTAACCCTACACCAGAAAGCTCTCTAGTCAACCTCAAAGACTTCTGTTGGATTCATCTTCCAAACCTACCACTTTCATCATGGCACCTCTGCCTTAAAATTATTCAGTAACTCCTCATTACCCACAGAACAAAATCCAAATTCCTTGGCCTACACATTACAGTTCTACTCTTATTTTTCCAAAATGCCACTAAACGGTCTTTACCCTAACCCCTAAGATGTGAATGCAGGTTTTTTGTTTTGATTCAAGTCATTTCTATCTGAAATTTCTGATTCTGTCCTTTCTTCTCTTATCCCTCAATAACTACTACTAATCAATGAGTCTTTCTACATGTCTAACATACCAAGATAAATGCTTTACATGATCATTTTATCCCAGAGACACTGTCCTATTGAGACCACATATTTCTGAGCACAGAGACATTTTTCTTTAGCCTGTGGAGTAGTTAGTAATGATTCTTTCATAAGGAAATATTACTCCAGCATTTAAATATGCACCAAGCATCCTTCCAGGTATCTAAGATACAGTAGTGAAAATTAGACTATAAAACAAAACAAAACAAAAACAATTTTAAAAAACCCCAACTATCTCTAATGGTCTTAAATTCTAGTGAAAGAGTCAAATAAATAAATACCTAGTAGGTTAGAAAAAAAAATCCTATAGGAAAAAAAATAAAGCACAGAAGGGAGATAAGGAGTATATAAGTATGTATGTGCAAAGGTTTAACAAAAAAAAAAAAAATTTCACTGAGGTGCCATTAAAACAAAATCCTGAAGGAGATGGTAGGCAAAACATGCCAATATCTGAAGACATGAATATTAAGTGGAGAAAAAAACAAGTACAAAGGCCCTGAGAAAGGACATGATTAGTGTTTGATGAAGAGCAAGGCTGTATTTGCATAGTGAAGAGGGAGATTTGAGGTCAGAACAAGTATATGAGCACAGAGAGGTAACAAGATTATCAGACAATAAAGAAAATCTTCACAGGCCACTGTAAATCTTTAGACTTGTTTTTATCTGAAATGAGCTGGGAAGCCAATGATAAATTTTAAGAAAGGATGATATAACAGGACTGCAATTTTGAAATGATAATGAATGGTAGCATTTTACTGAGTGCTTATAACATCATTCTTTACATGTATATTTATTTAATTCTAACAACCTTATATAACAGATCCTATTAGTAGCTCCATTTAACGAATTGGGCAACAGGGTAACGTTAAATAACATCCAGAAGAGAGGCTGGAATTCCAATCTAGGCAATTCAATTTCAAAGCATGTGCTCTTAGTCAATAATCTAGTTAATACTTATAATTACTACAACAGCAGCTATACAAGTATGGTCCATATATCCTGGGCTCCCCAAGAACCTCTCATGGGATCGGCCAATTCAAAATTATTTTCATTTTAATTTAAGGTTTCATTTGCCTGTTTTCACTCTCATTCACCCATGAGGGTACATTGTACTTTTCCAGAGGCTATTTGATTTGATTCAATCAATTCAGATTGAATATAAAAGAAGCAAATATGAAAATTCAGTTGTATTTAAGCCAGACAGTAAGATCTGAAAAACATAAAATAATGTCACTCTTCTCGTGAAAATCTTTTCTTGTCGAAGTTATGTTTCACTTTAAAAAGGGTTACTTATGTTTAAACGAAACATTATTTTTTAATGAATTAATATATATTTTAAAATGTTCTCGATTGTAATTTCTAATGCAGTAAATATCAATAGCTATATACAATCCCAAAGCTCTTTGGCTTTCAGTTTTTCAGAGAAAAACTGTTCTATCGTACCTTACAATGATTCACACTCCATGTTTACTAATTTTCTGAAGGCTCTCTGCTCAACACGTTCTAACTATAAACCTGCTGCCTTGTCTTTTTTTCTTAACTGAGTTGAAAATCACCCAAGTTCTTCCAAAGTGTTTATAGTCAAATAGATTTGTTCAAGTATATTCTTAAGAAATAAAAAAGATACTCTACAGAAGGAGGGGGAAAGTACTGTGGTAAAAATTTTATGAAAGGCTGTATACAATATTGTCCTGATGGTAGATTTACAATGTATATAAAAAAACTCTCAAAGGCTATCCAAAATATTTGTAACTGCCTTCAACTCAAAATTTCCTATACTATACTTGACCACATTTTGCCCTCAATAAAACACTTTGGTAAATGCTGATCCTGTGTCAAGTGCCTCCTATATGCCTTATAAATGCATGACTAACACAAGAATTTACAGAAACCAAGCCCATCAAGAAATGAATAATAAAGCTACTATTCAAATCCAAAGCTGAGGTACAAAAAGGATTTCAACTGAGTTCTAACTTTCTATTAATGAATACAGAATGATTCCTCAGAACCATACAAAAAAATAATAAATTCTCTTAACAAAGAAGCTAATAGTGTGTCACAGTGACTCACAGGGACCACTATTAACCCATACCAAAGGACTGGAGAGTCAATTTACTCATGAGATATAATTGTAACACTCAAAAGGTCAAAGAAAAATTTAAAAAGTGAAAAACTAAATAGGTCCCAATAATTTACTTTTGGAGATTAGTATTTTATTCTAGATCCTCATGTTCCAACTGCTACTACATTACAAAAAAAATAATGAAAATATCTTTAACATGGGGGGGTGGTGAGAAAGACAGCATAAAACCTTGCTTTTAGAAGGCAACATGTAATTGTGTCAGGAGCCCAGAAGTGGCTTGGATGGCAGATAGCAATGCTAGCCCCGGACCAATCATTCATTGTGGCAGAGAGCATCATGTAGCAGGAAAAGTAATACGCTTTGTAGTCAGTTCACGTTGCAGTTCTACTGCTACCACAACTAATGGTGGTTATTGAGCCTCATTTCCCAAATATTATGATAAAAAAAACAAAAACAGAACAATACTAATGATAATGACTGCCAGTATAAACTGAACAGTTATACAGCAGTGCCCCCTTATCCTCAGGGGATACATTCCACGACCCTCATAGTGGATGCCTAAAACTGTGGGTAATACCAAGCCCTAGTATACTACAGCCATGTGCCATACATTTCAGTTGAGAGGCTGCATATATGACGGTGGTCCCATAACATTATAAAGGAGCTGAAAAATTCCTATTGCCTAGTTATATCATAGCCTTGTAACATCATAGCACAACACATTAGTACTTAAGTGTTTGTGGTGATGCTGGTATACAGTGTGTATAAAGTCTACAACAGCCTACAGTAATGTCCTAGACCTTCACATTCACTCACCACTTAATGAATCACTGAGAATAACGCCCAGTCCCAAAAGCTCCATTCACAGTACACGCCCTATACAAGTGTACTAATTTTTTATCTTTTATAACATATTTTTACTGTATCTTTTCTATGTTTAGATATGTGTAAATACAAAAATACTTACCATTCTGTGACAACTGCCTACTGTATTCAGTATAATAACATGTTGTACAGGTTTGTAGCCTAAGAACAACAGGCTATATACCACATAGCCTAGTTGTGAAGGAGGCTACACCATCTAGATTTGTATTCTTTGATATTCACATGACAAAATCACCTAACGATGCATTTCTTAGAATGTATCCCCATTGTTAAGCAACACATGACTGTATATTTGTTCCTATATATACACATCTAAGACAAAGTTTAATTTATAAATTAGGCACAGTAAGAGATTAACAACAACAACTAATGATAAAACAATTATAACAAAACACAGTAATAAAAGTTATGTAAATGTGGTCTCTCTCAAAATATCTTTTTGTACTGTACTCTTCCTTGTACTTAAAGAAAGTACTCTACAGCTTCTCTTTGGCATATCTGAATTTCCAACATCCTATTCTTGTACCTTTGGGCCATCATTAAGTAATATAAAGGTTACTTGAACACAAACAGTACAATAGTGCAACAGTCAATCTGATAACCGAGACAGCTAAGAGACTAACGAGCAGGTAGCATACAGAGAGCATGGATACACCGGACAAATGGATGACTCCTGTCCTGAGATTAAGCAATGGAGTAGGAAGGCTGAGATTTCATCATGCTACTCAGAACAACATGCGATTTAAAATTTATAAATTGTTTATTTCTGGAATTGTACATTTAATATTTTTGGACCATAGCTAAGTTTAAGTCCTGTAATGCAGGCATGTAAGATGGAGGGTTGAACACTGTCTGGATACTTTGGGCAACTGAAACAACAAAAGTGCAAATAAGGGGGAACTACAGTATTCATACTGAATTCTAAAAGCAATTCTATAAGAAATAACTACCATAACCACTTTACATGAGGAACACAAAGCACAAACATACATAAAATGCCTACCTAACCTAACGTAGTTAAGATTAACTGAGAGAGCATGTTTAAGAGGTTCAATAAATATAGTTTCCATTTTGAGGCCAGCATCACTCTGATACAAAAACTAGATAAGGACACTACAAGAAAAGGAAACCAATGTTCCTGATGAATACAGATGCAAAAATTCTCAACAAAATATTAACAAATTAAATTCAACAACACATTAAGACGATCACACACCATGGTCAAGCAGGATTTACCCTTGGAATACAAGGATGATTCAACATACTCAGCATCAATAAATGTGATGTACCACATTAACAGAATGAAAGATAAAAATCACATGACCATCTCAAATAGATGCAGAAAAAAAACATTTGACAAAATACAACATCATTTCATGATAAAAATGCTCAACAACCTGGGCATAGAAGGAACATACCTCAACATAATAAAAGCTACATTTCAACAAGCCTACATCTAATCATACTCAATAGAGAAAGAGTTGAAACATTTTCCTCTAAGATCATTAATAAAAAGGGTGCCTACTCATCACTATTCAGCATAGTATTGTAAGTCCTACCCAGAGCAATCATGCAAGAAAAAGAAATAAAAAACACTCAAAGAGGAAAGAAAGAAGTATAATTGTCTTTGTTTGCACATGATATGACTTTATTTAGAGAACATCCTAATATACTAACAATAAAGTATCTGAAAAGAAAAAAAAAATCCCAATTACAATAACATTAAAAACAATAAATTTAAGGAGGTGAAAGATTTCTATACTGAAAACCACAAGACTCAGATGAAACAAATTGAAAACAGAAACAAATGGAAAAATATCGTGTTCGTGCATCTGGTGAATTAATATTAAAATATCCATACTTCTTAAAGCCATCTACAAAACCATAAAGAAAATGAAAAAAACCTCTGGAATGGGAGAAAATACTTGCAAACCACACATCTGATAGGGGTTAATATCCAAAATAAATAAGGAACTCATACAACTCAATAGTGAAGAAAACAATCCAATTTTAAAACGTGAGCAGAGGAACTGAATAAACATTTTTCCAAAGAAAATATACAAATGACCAACAGGTACAAAGAAATGGCATTCGACATCACTAATCATCCAGGAAATACAAATCAAAATTGAAAATAGAACTACTACATGATTCGGCAGTCCCACTTCTGGGTATATATTCAAAAAAAATGAAAAAAGAATCTCTAAGAGACAGCAGCACTCCCATGTTCGTTATAGCATTATTCATAATAACCAAGATATGAAAACAATCTAAGTGTCCATTAACGAACAAATGTATAAAGAAGATGCGGTACATACATACAATGGACGTTATTCAGCCATGAGAAAGAAGGAAATCTTGCCATTTGCAACAATATGGATGAACTCCGAGAACATGATGTTAAGTGACCGAAATCAGAGAAAGACAATTACTGTAAAATTTCACTTATGTGTGTAATGTAAAAAACTCGAATTCATAGAAGCAGAGAGCAGAATGGTGGTTACCAGGGGCTGGGAACTGGGGAATATAAGATGTTGGCAAAAGGATACAAATTTCCAGTCATTAGATGATTAAGTTCTGGGAATCTAAGCTACAGCACAGTATTATCATTAATAACACTGCATTATATCCTTGAAAGCTGCTAACAGATCTTAAATGTTCTCATCACAAAAAAGAAACAGTAAGTACGTGTTAGCTAACACTATTATCATTTTGCAACATGTGAGTGCATCAAATCAACACATTGTATATCTTAAACAATGTTTTATATCAATTATGTTCTAATAAATCTGTAATAAAAAATGTTAGTTTCCCTTAGATATATCCATACATTGACCTGTAACACAAGACTTACCTATAACTCCAAGGATCAAATGGAACAGCAGGTAGACAAAAACTCAAAAAAGTTAACTGTTTTAACAACAGATAACTTCAACATAAATGATGCACTTGGTACAATTATTCTTTTGCAACAACAGTACAAATATATTCCGAGTCAAGTCTAAAGGACTTGTAGGAATGATGTACATTTCTTGCCTACAAGCAATACCAAACCAAAACTACACCCTTGACAGGCTCAAAAGTTAAAACTATCAATCAAGTAAAAATGACAATGCAACAATGTGATCCTAACTAAAGAGAAAAATACATACATTGTCACCCAAGGATTTCAAAACTTAAGCTTAACTCTTTAAGTATATGACACAACGTGAATCCCTTTACTTCATTCAAACTCAAATTTAAAAACCACAATTAATCTAACCAATTGATGCAGCCTTTCCAAAAAAATTGTTTCAGATCACCTCAGATCTATTAGGCTTATTAAAGAATCTCTATTTAATTCAGAATATTATCCTATACCCTACAAGAAAACAAAAAAAGTTGCTCAAGATCGACTGCTTATTTCAGTCATCAAGTTAATAGGCTAACAATTCATCAGCCAACAAGCTTGAGAAACAAATATTCAAATATTTTTATAAAAGCAATCAAACAATTGATGATATGTAACAATTATTAGCTCTAGAAAAAACAAAGGTATACAGGAAGGAAACAATCCAAGGATTACTACATAGCTCAGTCCTACAGATTTACCTGACATTTAAAACTGAGTTCATGTTGGTTTTTAAAAAGAGTACAAAGTAAATCATTGAAATGAACATAAAACTGCACGCTATGATATATTTAACAAATATTCAAATGCATTATGCATTTAATAGGTAAAAGATTTCTAAAATGAGTCTCATTTAAAATGAAAAACATCCCATTTTGACAACTGTCTGCTTATCAACTAACTTCCCAACTATCCCTTTAAGAAACAAGCAGAAGCACATAAAAGATACTCTTAAATATTACAAAGACAAAGCTTTAACACATAAAAGGTAGTAAAAGGCATTTTAGCATAAAAGCTGAAGCCAATTCAAATTTTTTATGTCCTGTATTAACATTAAGAAGGTACAATTTAATTATACAACATCATGTAATAACCATCAAGCAAGAAATTAAATGAAGGCTCAAAATGAGACAATCATTATGACCTTTAAAAATAAAACAAATCAAAATTAAGTCTCAAATGAATAAGCAATCTAATTTTTGCCCTGTCAACTACTCTGAAAAACATAATTACTTATACATAATCTAAAACTATTTACATAAGTTTAGCATAATTGCCCCCCACCTCGTTAATGTTTAATTGCTCCGCTGATTCTACTTCCTTTCAATCAGATTTCTGGTACTCACATGCTATGCTTTATAAGATGAAAATAAAGTACACCTATCAAACCACATCAAATTGGACTGTAATGTGTCTCCCTTGGTAAATCACAATTCACACACTCTTCGCAAAATTGGATTAAAGTGCAGGGCAAAAGACCTTATTACCCTTTATGAAAATGTCCTCAATTAAAGAACATATTCAATTATTTCACAATAAACCAAATGAAAACAAAAGAAATAAAAGTGGTATATTTTAAACACATACATGACATATGAAACGGGAAAAAAGAGGTCCCTGGCACTGTTGTCACCTTTCCATGAAACAAAGTAGTAGAATGTATAATAAAGAATTTGGCCTCAGCACAAAAAGAGGCCAGCCCTTTGTCAAGTTCCTGAGAGAGAACCTCTAAACCCTAGGAATTTCCCTTGCAACAGGAGTGTTTTTGTCATTCATGGTAGGCCCTCAAGTGCACTAGATAACAAGATGACTAAGAGTGGTCCCTGGATAGTTTATGGTAACAAGGTGACTCATGATAGGGGCAAGTCTCACTGAAGAGACCAACCATGTGATACAAAGAATGGAGCTTTGGGTGACATGATATCATTCCACTTCTGGGAAGAGGAGGGGACTAGAGATTGAGTTTAGCTCTTGATCAATAATTCAATAAATCATATTTACATAATGAAATCCCAATAAAAACTGTGGACATTAAGGCTCCAATGAATTTTCCTAGTTGGCAACACTGTGTACAGTGCCATCTATCAATAATGCCAGGAGGGTAACATAACATGAAAGCTTTGTGTTTTGACCCTTCCAGACTTTGCCCTATGCATTTCTTTCTTTGGCTGTAATTTGTATCCTTTTTCTATAATAAAACTATTACCATACTTTCAGCAGGTTCTGAGTCTTTCTAGTAAATTACCAAATGTTAGGGTGGATTAGGGAACCCCTGAATTTGCAGAAGTGAGGGTAGCTCTGGGTGACCCCAAATTTGCGGCTGGTATCTGAAGTGAGAGTAATTTTGTGGGGACTGTTTCCTTAGACTTTTCAGTTTGACAAACTCACTGTACCCAAAAACATGTTGAACAATGAATATAACAACATGCGATCAAATGTGAACTAAACACTTGAATTCATCTCTAATCCCCTGAAACACGCAATGACAGTCATTCTATAAGGTCTCAGGTTTTAGAGGACACAGAGACTATAAAAGGTATAAAAGAGGTTGCTGGCTGAAATCCAGGAAGACAAGTTTAAGAGTATAATAAAGGGTGAGATGACAGGCTCCTCCTCATCTTAGGCAGTCAGATGACTGTCATTCATCCATTCCACCCCCAAGAGACCAAGGATTTAAACTCTGAAGAAAAGGAATCTAAATGGCTCAGGACTCAGAGTCCAGTCACAAAAGAGAACTGTAAGGAGATTGATTAAGTGAAAATTTTGATGTTAAAAAGGAGACTACTCCCTTTCTATATTCAGAATACCAGCTCAGACATTAAGGGTGAATACTAAAGAATTCGTCTTCGGGAAGATTTAAAAGAAAAAAAACCTAAATATGCTGAAATCAGATTTTTCCCAACAAAAATCTAGCTAACTGTCTAATCCCCTCACAGTGAAGCCCAATAAGAGACAAACAGCCTCTCTCTACCAATTTCCCCCTTCCTGCCAATGTTGATGCACATACACACACAGATTCCAAGTAGCTTTTCAGTTCCTCATTCGATAAATATGCCTCCAATAAGAAAGACAGTAGAGGTGGGAAAAAAATAAAAAATAAGAACTAAAAGAAAACAGACAATATGAGCAGAAATAAAAAGACCAACATCAATCTCACTGGTAAGATATTATGCCCATGAAACAGGATGCTACATTTTTAAGTATATTCAGAAAACAATAAAAAAAGGTTCTTGGAAATTAAAATGACAAAATAAAAAATCACTATAAGAGTAGGAAACAGATTGAGGATAACTCTCAGAAAGTATAATACATATGTAAAATATAATATAAGGGAGAAATAGTAGAAAATTAGAAAAGTATTCCGTGCTCACAATCAGAACGGATTCCTGAAGGGGGTGGGGGGTGGGGAGAAAGAAAGAAAGAAAAACACAGAGGGAGAACAATTATCAAAAAAATATAGGGAAGTACCCCAGAACTAAAGGTTTCTCGATTTAAAGGATCCATTAATTAAGTCTTCAGAAAAACAAATGAAAAAAAAAATCCCACATCAAGGCACATTCATGAAATTGAGAATACTAATCATAGAGAGATCTTAAATTTTCAAAACCAGGCCACATACAAAGACTCAGGAATCATCACTGCAAATGACTTCCAAAGAACACAAGAAGCTAGAAGACAATGGAATGACGCCTCCAAGATTCTGATGTAAAACACTATACCCGTCAAAGCTAGCATTCCAGTGTACAGATAGAGGAAAAAAAGTATTTTAGACAGGAGGTCTTAAACTTCACTTCTTCCCACACGAGCTTTCTTACAAAGTTACTCAAATATGTTCTTCACCAAAACGAGGAAATAAACTAAAAGGAAACATGTTATCTAGGAAAAATAACTCAACTCTAGAAACTTGCTAAGACAAGTCCTAGGATGACAGTTGTACACTATGCTGAAACAGGAAAGAGCCAAAAGAAAGGCTGAGAGAGACGTTCTCGGTTTAAAACAAACAAAAAAAATGTGTTTGAAATTATGAGCATTTTTAAAATGATATATATGTATCATAGCAACGAAACAGTTACTTAAAAGGAAAAAATGGCACATAGAAAATTAGACAAATGGGAAAAAGTGACAATTATTAACTAAAGAAAAATTAAAATTTTACAGAAAGGATAAATTATAATATTCTACTTGGTTCAGCACTGATAGTGTTTACAGTCATAATAATATAAACACCAACAAAGGAATGAAATCTGATATAATTACGTTCAGATAATGTGAAGGAGATAAGATATAGTATCTTTAATTACCTTAAATATAACAATATTAAAAACTGAAAATCAAGAATTAGGAATATAATCATATATAGCTGAATAATAGCCCTCCAAGATGACTACATCCTAATACCTAGAATTTCATCCCCAAAGAATTAATTCATGGAACCTTACCTTACATGGCAAAAGAGACTTTGCAGATGTGATTAAGAATCTTGAGATGGGAAGATTATCCAGGACTATTCAACTGGGCCCCCAATATAGCCACTAGTGCCCTCACAAGAGGTAGAAGGAAGCAGATTTTACTACAAAGAGGTGATCTGATAATGGAAACAGAGATTGGAGGAATACACCTTGAAGATCAAAGAAGGGGCCACAACCAAAGAATACAGGTAGCTACTAGAAGCTGGAAAAAAATTCTCCCTAGAGCCTCTAGAAGGAATCAGTCCTAACACCTTGACTTTAACCCAATGAAATTGATTTTGGACTTCTGGCTCCTATAATTGTGAGAGAATAAATCTGAGTTGTTTCAAGCCACTAAATTTGTGAAAACAAGAAACCAATACAGCACTTCATTCAGGTAAATGTAATTTCAAAAGGAATACTTCTAAGATCTGACCTGGTTAGTTCTGGAGAAATAAAAGTAAAGACTGCCGCATTTCATTATAAGTATTTAAGTACTATTTTTTTAAACTGTCTTGACTAAAATATAAAGTATTACCCCTACCAAAACTAAAGACAATTCAATGGTACTATAGCTATTCTAGAATGAGACTAAGTAAATATTGGTGACTAATTTTTAAAAGTCTATGTGGTAAACAGAAAATGGTCCCCCCAAAATGATCATGTCTTAATACTCAGAAGCTATGAATAAGTTACATTACATGGTAAACAGGAATTAAAAAGGATGCAGATAGAATTAAGATTGCTAATCATCTGATCTTAAATAAGATTATCCTGGATTAACCCAGTATATCTGACATAATCACAAGGGTCCTTAAACAAGGAGGGAAAAGAGAGCATAAGAAAGACTCAATTGGCCAGTGCAAGCTTTGAATATGGCTGGGAGCCATAAACCAAGAATCCTAAGTAGTTACAGAAGCTGGAAAAAGAAAAAAAAAAAAGGATTCTCCCCTGCAGACTCCAGAAAAGAATGCAACCTTACCAGTGCCTAGATTTTAGTCCACAAAGACTCAATTCAGACTTTGGATCTCCAGAATTTTAAGATACTAAATTTGAGTTGTTTTAAGGCAACTCAAAACAATTTATCAAACAATCTAGGATAAATTGTTTCAGAAGCAATAAGAAACTGATGTAATCTAGAATAAAGTTGTGTTTATTTTAATTATTATTAAAGAAAAACTATTTCATGACAAGCTAGACACATCCCCTCTTGTTTGGCACTGAAATGTCATTGCCTCAAAACACTACATATATGCACTGGAATGTAATTGCCTCAAAACACTACATATATATAATATTAGTTTCCTATGATTACCACAAACTGGGTGGTTTAAAATAACAGAAACTTATTCTCTCCCAGTTCTGGAGGCCAGAAGTCCAATCAAGTTTTCAGCAGGGCCAAACACCTGCTGAAGGCACTAAGGGAGAATCCATGCTTGCCTCTTCTAGCTTCTGGTGACTGCTGGCATGTTTTGGTGTTCTTTGGCTTGTGGCAACAATACTCCAATCTTTCTTTGCTCACATCACTTTCTCCTCTGCATGTCTCTCCATTCTGTCTCTCCTCTGCATGTCTCTCCTCTGCATGTCTCTCCATTGCCTCTTTCTCATAAGGACACATACTGGATTTAAGGACAACTCAGGTAATTACCAGGATTAATTTCCTCCTATTTTGTAAATTGTCTAACACTCCTTGAGAGCTCCTCCTCTCAAGATCCTTAATCTTATGTTTTGGCCACATAGTAATATTCACAGGTACTGAGTATTAGGATGTGGCCATATAATTTGGGGGCCACCATTCAACTCACTATCAACTTAGATCCATCAATCTATTCAAGTCAACATTTACTGAGGTCCTAGCTCTGTGACTGGTAAATAATAAAGATCCTGAAGGAATCTCTGTCCTGCAGTTCATAATCCAGTAATGGAGAGAGATAAAAGATTAGCAGTGAGAGCTTTATAGAAGTACATATAAAAAGCAGCTAATCCATATGAGAAAAAGCATCAGGGAAAGTTCTCTCAGATAAATTAGTCCTCCTCGCCCCCTTCCAGGAACATTATCAGAACTCTGAGCTACTAGCATCAACAAAAGCAGCCAAAAATTGCTCTCGTCTAATTATTACACTTAATTAACAATATACTAACACAAATAAGGATTGTAATTCAGTAAATATAATTCAATACCTTTTGAGAAGAGAGCTGATAGATGAGTGAAAGAACTTCTCAAGAAAAAAAGTTAAGAAAAATTTAAAAGAAGATGAAAAGCAGGGAATATTTAAATAGTAGCAGAAGAAAATTGAGGGGTGTGGATGGAGAAGGATAGAGCAAACGTATTTAAAACATTCACTACCAGGTTAATAATACACCATGGTTGAGAAGAGTTTCTGAAATTCTTTAATCCAGATTTCTCACTCTGTCATATGATCAAAGTTTTCCTGCACCAGATATAAGACTCAGAGAGGTTAACATCAGTTTGTTGTGGCGTGACTGAATCTAAGACCCACGGAGCCAACTGAGGTTAATTATGAGCCTTTATTAGCCGGCAGGGGACTGACTCTCTACCACACAGGGTTAGAGGAGATCAGCCCCGAGCTCCCAAAAGAGGCAGCTTATAAAGCCTAGAACAAGCAAGCAGAGTACAGAAGCAGAAGTTGGCCGTTAACAGATTACCACTCTGGTTACCATCAAACAAGCAAGCAGATTACAAAAGCAGAAGTTGGCTCACTTAAAAATTTTCCACCCTTAACAAGTTACAGAATTTAAAAACAAATTAAAGATATAAGCATAAAAGACCACTCATGTCATTAAATCCCATGACCTCTTTATAAAGATACCAATCTCCAAAAGTTATTTAACACTAAATATAGGAGTTAAAAAAAATGCTCTAAGGGAAAATTCTACATTTTTCCCCTTAATTTTCTCAAGTCAATTCCATTTTCCCATCTCTTGCTTATTACTGGCCATGCAATGGTAGGTCCTCATGCCCATCAGATCTTTTCAAAAATATTCTTTTTCACTTATGCTCCCTTAAGACTTTCTATACAAAATTCCTTAAAGTCAAAGCAGAAGCAGCAGTGGCCCCCAGTGGCCAATTTATGATAGGCATATTTTCCTATCTTGTATTTTCATATTTGATTTCCAAAACGACAAGAACTTTACAGAAGTTACATTAGACAAAAATAAGTTAATAAAAGGATACTTAATTAACATTAATCCTGTGCTCTTTTACTTAATATCAATAAGAATATTACAATGCATGCTTTTCAGGCACCTAAGAGATCCTTGAAAGCATTAAATACATTACTTAACATTTTGTGTTTTTGCATTTTCAAAGTCCCTGGGATCACTTACTGACTCAATTTTAAACAGCTAAATAGTCACTATTAGTAACAGCCACATAACAAAGCACTGTCATCTACCTATTTGATCAGATTAAGATTGTTAAAACCTGAACTAATTCCCATAGAACATTCTACCTCAAGTAAGTATGAGACTGAGGTGACAGCCTAGATTTTTCAGTAGACAGAAATATGTAGTAGACAGAAATCTAAAGATATCCCCCCAAAGTTTCTGTTCCTTAGTTTCATTGATTGGTAATCCAAACACTAATCTAGGTATTTCTGTGAAGGGACTTTGCAGGTATTATTAAGGTTACTAATCAGCTGATCTTAAAATAAGGAATTATCATGGATTTCAGGTATCTCCGCTTTTCACAAGTTTGCTATACACCACTTTGGTTTTTGCTAACTGAAAGAAATCCAAAGAGAAGTTCGCCTTCATGAAAAATGCAAAAATTGAAAATAGCATCCAGCGTTTGTTTTGCAGCAAGCCCTTACAGAAGCAGCACACACCTGAGCAGCAGTGAGAGTTGTATCGCCAAGCTCCTTCCCTGGGAACTATACTTAGCATCTCAGCATCAAACAGCCTTAGTTTTGAACTGTGTCTATGAGCATATGTGCTTTATAGCTATTTATTTTGTGCATACGTTAGCAAGACATGTCCTAAGATACATAACTGCTTCTTTGCTTTAGACCATTTCAGCTTTCGAGAGGTTTCATAGGAATGGAAACTTGTAATTAGTTGGCCCAAATGTAAAAAATGAACCCTAACAGCAGCAGATGGCAGAAAAGTCAAATCAAAGAAATCCTACAAAATAAGAAGGTCAGAGAGATTCAAAGCATGAAAAAGGACTTGTCTGCCATTTGCTGTCTTTGAAGATGGAAGGGGAGCTACAAGCCAAGGAATGAGAGCAGCCTGTAGAAGCTGAGAACAACCTCCAGGTGACAGCCAGCAAAGAAACAGGGACCTCAGGCCTATAACCACATGGAACTGAATTCAGCCAACAACCTAAATGAGCCTGGAAGTGGTTCATCCTCAGATCTTCCAGAAAGGAACACAGCCCTGCTGGCACCTGAGTTCTAAAACAAAGACCAAGCTATGTCTAGACATATGACCTACAGAAACTCTGATAACAAATTTGTGTTGTTTTAAGCCACTACGTTTTTGGTAATTTGCTATGGCAGCAATTTATAAGTAATACAGATTTTAGTACCACAAATGCAGAGGCACTGTAACAAATAACTAAACAATGTGGAAGTAGCTTTGGGATCACAGTGGGCAGAGGCTGGAAGAAATTTAAGGAGCATGACAGAAAAAGCCCAAATAGCCCTGAACAAACTGGAAGTAGAAATCTAGACTTTGAGGACAGTGCCAGTGAGGATTCACAGACTGAAGAAATCTGGATTTGGAGGAAAAAAAAGTTCTAATTTGTTACTGGATACTGCTTTTGCTATCTGTTCTGACAATCTCTGCCTTTTAACTAGAGTGTTTAGTATATTGTGATTTATATAACTGTTGATTTGGTTCATTTTAAATCTACTCTTTTGCTATTGTTTCTTTTGTTCTATATTTTTGTTGTTGTTGTTCCTCTTTTCTTCCTGTCCCGACTTCCCTTATATCTAAGCCACCACCATCCCTTACCTGGATTAATGCAGTAGCTTCCTATCTGATCTCTTTGCTTCCACCCTTGCCCTTACCCCAAAGTTTCTTACCACACACAGCAAACCTCCTCATATTTGTTTTCCACCTTTTCTGGGTAAAACCGGTTGTTCAATAAGTAGAATATCATAGCTTATCTTTAAATTCAGAAAAGAATCAATATACAGAGTATTTCCTTCCTTAAGGAAATTACTGACATTTGATAACATCTCCAAGTTTGAAATACAAAAGAAAAAATTTTGGCAATTATCCACAAAGGTTTTATATTATTTTCAAAGAGCAGAGAACAGTCTTTGGTGTTAAAAAGTATTGCGTACCTGTCCCAGGAGTAGTTGTCATAACTCCAACAAGAGGACTCTGCATTACTGACATGTTTGGCTACATAAAAACAGAAGCATTAAAGAAAAAATGCAAAGTTCTAACAATAACATAAGCACAATAAGTGATGAAAGGCTTCATTCAAAAGACAACTGAACGGTCTACCAAGAACCAGAGATGTCTATAATTAGCTCAAAATCAAATAGTACTCCTTAACTTTTTTTTTAGGTTGAACAGTACTAATCTAAAATATGCTAGACCCTTAGCATATTATTTGTTTAAAATAAGTTAGGTTGCATTAGGTAAAAAGATATTATTTTTAGTAGAAAGTAACAGTGCTATTTGCTTTTAGTTTCTAAGGCACAATACTTGATATAACAGATAATGGTGATTATTCAAATCACCAAGTTCACAAAGAAAAATAGAAATATGGTAAATTTTATTTTTAAAGACATTTACAAAGCATGAAGTACTACAGATTCAAATCAGTCTATACAATATAAGACAGCATACTTTATCCTCTACTAGTCAAAAGTTACAAAGCAGAAAAATTATCAATAGTTCCTCTAAGTATGAGAAAATTAAAGATTCAAGTAGTTAAAAGTCCTATAAACAAAAACCATATCAAGAATGACAACACTCTTTCTCTAGAAGTAAATATATTTTTTAACAGACTAATTAAACTAAGGAAATCGAAAATATTACTATTATTTAACAACCAGAATCAAATGTTGAAAGAATGTTAAGAGAGATACAAAATGTCTATCATTTGATTTTTTAACGCCAATTCCTTTTAAAATTAGAGAGAGGTTGGGCAAAGTCTCAGGGGGCAAAACTACTTTGGGCTTTAATCTAATAATAATAATATTCTTATCAAGTTTCAAGTCAAAAATATTCTCTACAGATTGACCCACAAGACTTTTAAACATTTTGAACACAGCAATAACTGTAAATTACCTTTTCCATATATCATCAGAGTAATGAAAACATAAATTTATAAGCCAGGGGTTTTCATACCAAACTAAACATCAGATTTACTTACCAATCTTTAGAAAAAACATCTCAGACCAGAATATTCTGAATTTGTTAAGTTAGAAAATCACTATCCAAATACAACAAGAGACATACAGGCAATTTTAAATTTTAGAGTAGACACACATATCTCAATTAAATATAGGACTAGCCATATTTCAAGTGTCAAGAACCACGTCTGGCTGGTGGCTACTGTCTATACTGGACAGGTGCAAAGATCTAGAAGTGTTGAAAGGAGAAAGTAATCTGTTAAACACAATTTTGCTTTGCTTGACGAGTAAGTCTAGTATGCCAGGGATATCAAGTCTATAAATAGTCAAAATTTACTGAAAGATGCTTTCTACTATTCTTAAGCTTTCCAACAACTATGTTATATTTGATTTAGGGAAAGCCATAAAACATTTTTCCAAATTAAATAGCAAAAATATCTTTATTCAAAGAACTTATCAGTTTAACTGACATACTTTGTTTATATGTCCTAAGTACAACAGTAATAGGAGAGAACACTTGTGACTATAAAAGCTACTAACCTTCCTATTTAAAAGAAAAATCCATATCACCTTTCCAGTGACAATCAAGAGTTATCATAATAGTATTAGCATAGCATGGTTGTTACAAACATTAACTCTAGATTCAGGACTCCCTGGGTTGAAAGCCTAGCTCTGCTAGACTAGCTGCCTGACTCTTGACAAATTACTTAAGCTGTAAGATCAGGGCCTGTGCACCATAGGAACTTCATAAGTATCAGATACTTTCTTGTACCAATCAGTCCCATCAAAATAGAGAACCTCTATCTTGCATGATCTATGACTAAAAATAACACCACCAGAACACTTAACACCAATCAAACCTTAACATCACCATCAGAAAACCTAACCTGGAAACATACTAAACTATCAGCTCATAAATATGCAGGAGGCAGTGTTTTTCGTAAAATAAGTAAACAGTGGTCTTATATTAATAAAACAATTCCTAAAACAAACACTTCAAATCACTACATAGTGCCCTAGATCTGGATAAAACCCCAAATATTGATTTGTTTTTTCACAGAATTATGTATAAACATTGAACTTTTTAAAGAACTAGAATGACTTAAACCATAATCATTCCTACATATATACATTAAATAGGTTAGGGGCATGGACAGGTACAAAGTCCATAGAATTACTTATATGAGAAAATTATCTGGAGTTTTATTACATTTTTAAGTACGTTTCATGATAAACACAATTTAAGCAGATTCTATGATAAATGTCCTTGATACGTATCCTGTGCAACAAAATTACACTAAAATAGATCTCAGGGAAACACTTCAAATTACTGACCCTCACTGTACAGCCACAGAAAAACATGTAATTATTAATGGTGGGTCATGAATGAAGGTAAGTGTATCACCTGTCTTCTTGAAGTTAAAGGTGTTGATCCAAGTCCTGGACTAGAAATGTCATCATATATACTTCTAACTGGTGGAGCTCCGCTTTTGTCTTTATGAGCTGGTACAACTGGTTGTGGTGGTGACCCACCTACAATGTATAAAAATATAGTTAGGTGAGAAAACAAAGAAACCTTCCATGTTTCTGGTAAGATTTTTTAAATTTATATTTTTAATGTACAGACTTAAACTCTTGTCTCCCAGTGCTTCTCAAACTTTAATACATAAGAAAGTCACCTGGGGATCTTGTTAAAATTCAGACTAATTTAGAATGTGTGGGGTAGAGCCTGAGATTATGAATTTTTAACAAGCTCCTAGTAATGCCAATGCTGGTGATCCATAGACTGAACTTTGAACAAAAGGTTCCAGAATTAGTAAATAGAAATTTTAGTTTTCAGTAAGCACATACAACTTTTGCTTTCTCTACAAAATGCTTAACATTTCAATACAAAACTTGATCTTATTTCTCACTTGAAAGTAGGTATTAAATATCTCCAGTGTGCATATACGCATATTCTTGAATAAACATAATCCCCTAATGCGGAGTTTGCCAAGATTAAACAGGCCCCACTCATGTTTTTCACAGTAAAAACGGATTTAAGTACATAATAAAGACATAAGAAAAGGATCAACTTTGAGGGACATAAAGATGTCTTTAGAAGTCAGAAAATCAGCAATGCCGAATAGTGAAACAGCCCATGCCCTCCATCAGACTAATGTTTGAGCCTAGACAGTACAGTATAAGCTGTTTTAGAGCACAGGCTATAGAACAAAACTGACCTGGGCTTTAACCTCCTGCTCTGTCACAAGCAAACTTCAGCAAGTTCTTTATTGCATTTAGCCTGTTTCCTCTTTTGAAAAATAGGGATACTACTACCTATCCCTTAGATAAAAGAATGAAAATAACATATAAAATACTTAGCATACTGCCTGGCTCATAAGTACTCAATATATGTTAGCTAAAATAGTAACATATTTGAAATATATACAAAACAAAAATCTGTCCAGAATATTTTTAAGCAAATTTACTTCAATTATAATTTATAAGTCTTGTTGATTATGTGTATATATACATACATATATAAAAAAGTGGTTTATATAAAATAAACCCTTTAAACCAAATATCTTCAATACAATTAAAGTAATAAGATTTTACATTTAAATATCTACTGAAATAATATTAGCTTACATTGGAATTCCACCATTTTTGTAGCTAATTCTCACTACTCATAGTCAAAACTTTAAAGTTATCTTTTAAAATATTTCTTTGCTAAAGGCATCCTGTAAAAGATACATGTTGCATTTAGGTAACAACATTTTGCACTGACAACTGCATATTCTCCGTAAAAAAACACTGTAGTCTGAAGTCCTTTCACTAAACACTACAAGCGAGAATCTTAATTCACTCAGACTAGAAATAGAATTCATATCTATATATTTTCAAATTATATTTCTTTTGACTATTTACTATTATTATACTTGAGATGAATTATTTAAACCGAATTCAGTTCAAGTTATACAACCAAATTTCTTCCCCCTGTCAACACATACATTTTAATATCTCTGAAACAGGGATAATTTACAAAAACTGGATCTTGGCATTGTATTATATTTCGTGTTTTTCTTTCTTAGTGGTCCTTAGAATAACTGAGTTTTACAATCGATGGCATTTTAGATTGGACGAAATGTAGTACGCATATTTTTAATGAGTGATTCTTGGAATTATAGTACAGTAGTCCCCTGCTTACCTATGGTTTTATTATCTGTGGTCTTGGTTACCCCCCGTCTGAAAATGTTAAATGTAAAATTCCAGAAATAAACAATTCATAAGTTTTAGACTGCACACTGTCCTGAGTAGCAGGATGAAATCTCTCATTGTCCAGCCCAGGATTTGAATCATCCCTTTGTCCAGTGTATCTACACTGTATATACTGTACAATAAGATATTTTTAGAGAAAGAGACCACATTCACATAATTTTATTACAATATGTTCCTATAATTGTCTATTTTATTGTTATTAATCTCTTACTATACCTAATTTATAAATTAAACTTTATCATAGATATATGTATGTATAGGAAAAAACAGTATACATAGGATTTGGTACTATCAGTGGTTTCAGGTATCTACTGTGGGTCTTGGAACATGGACTATTGTAGTTTATACTGCTTACATCTCTATTCCAAAAGTCTTAAAATAAAAAATACTTTAATAAATGGGTTGATAAAGGTGAAAGAAGCACCATTACTTTTTAAAATTCTAGTACATATACTGACAGTTCTATGAAACTATTTTAAGCTATTTACCTACCTGCAAGCAAAGGCGATCTCATTTCCATTATTCCTACTGAAGGGCCACTAATTGATCGAGGTTGTGGAGTCACTGGAGCTGGCAAATCCCCCATTAAAAATCCAGGTAAGAACTGGGCATTAACCCCTGGCTTTGGAGATGTGGGTGAACCCAGCATCATTGGTTCAGATCCTAAACGAATCAAAAAAATAAAATAAAGAACTTTAATGTTATAATATCTAATAAAAAGATGCAAATATCTAACATAATGTTGAAAATATAATGTTAAATACTACAGAACTGATAAAATTTATTATTTTAAAAACCAATAAAATTTTTCCAGAAAAATATGAGTATTTTGTATTAACAACATTAATCCATTTTTGTTAACATCATTTCACAGGTTTAAGAATCAACAGTTATTTTTAAATTAAAAAATTTTAATTTACTATATTAAAAAAGTCCTAATACATACAGGAAAACCTCTTTCCTTTTCTGGGTCAGCTTCTACTATGTAACAACCAAAAACAAGGACAGGGTACACAATCTACTTACACAAAGTCTTAGCAAATCAAATACAATGGGTGTAGCTTGCAATGGGTGTAGCTTCCCCATAAAAACTGTAAGTTGTTTTTGTAATAAAAGTGTAATCATGCACACAGAGCACATAAGAAACAATAGTAATGATAGCATCCAAATTAAGAAACATATATAAAAGGCTTGGAAAGTTCATTTTTGGGGTCATTTTTTTTAAAACCATTCATTTTAAAGTTAGGAATAATTGATAAAAGTCTGATATAAAATAAATTTTAAAAGAGAACTGATACTTCACAATCATCTATTCAAACTTAATCTTCACAATTTACAGGGTTGTTATTATTCCTATTATGAAGATATGGAAGCTATAACTTAATCTAATTTCAGAGCAAAATGGCACAGTAAGGAGACTATGGACTCTGGAGTCAGGGACCTGGGTTCAAGTCTCTCAGCAGAACCAGCATAACAGTAGCACCTAGTCACAGAGCTCTGATTAGAACTATAACAAGTAAAGCACTTAACTCGGTGACTGATAATACAGCAGATGTTCAACAAGTATGTTATTATTACAGTGGTATCTTATAATAGCCAAAACTAAGCGACTAATATATAAATAAAAAATTTTACGATTTCTGCTTATGAAAATTTAATTTTTTAACTGTAACAAGCTTGAATGTAATTCAGGGCACTAGGAAACATCAAATGTTTTGTAAGTTATTAACATCATCTTTATTAATTTTTCCTTAACTCTAAAACAGCCTCAAAAATTTGTTTTTTGCATTCAAATGCTGTCAATTATTTATTCTTCCTCTTATTTCTTGTTATAGTAGACCTAGATATTAACAATCCAACTGTATAAAAAGAAAAAAGGTAAAGTAATTTGGAAAAAGGTAAAGCAAGCAGGAAGAAATATAATTACATTGTGATTACTGTAAAGTGTTTGTTACTATGTTACTATGGTGCCATTATGATTTCCAAAGAATGTACACTAAACTCAAACCAAAATCTAAAAACATTTTCTCAACAGATATTAAAAACCCACAGCAATAAACAAATTTTAAGTACTGCCTTCACTCTCCCTTCTACTAAAAAATATATATATGGCAATTATAAAAATAATTAAGTCAAGAAAAGTTCTGATACATGTAGACATATATTGTGATACAATAGAAAGCACCAGAATGAGGGCAACAAAGAACTCCTAATCCAACTGTCACTAACCACCCTTCAAGCTAAATTTCACTTAAAGAATCGTTCAAGTCTGTAAAATAGTACATGCTGTGTCTTCTTACTCCACTAGAACTGTTGAAGCAACCCTTAGTTCTAATACACAATTAGGTGCTGGGAAAACGTTTATTCATCACCTAGAATATCTGCATATGTGGGATTGATTAATATCAGCTAATGTCAGATTTCTGCCCATGCAATAAACAGGGACGGGTTTATTCACATTTGTAACCCCACGAAATATGCACTCCAAAATGTTTTTGAGTAGAAAACTGTAACTGGAAATGTAGAGTTTTCAGATTTCTAAAAATAGTACAAAACATACTTAGACCGACATCTGTACTTAAATGTAGCACAGTATTTCCACTTGACATTATGCATTTAGTTTATGACTAATACTAAAGCAGTTCAAAACATGGAAAGCATTATATACCCTTCCAATCTAAAAAAGACAAAACCTCATTATACAAGGACATATCACCCTTGCTCTTTTTCCAAACTCAGAAAGTTGTAATCTAATTTTCAAACACGTCTCTAGTATAGTAGACTGTTTTGTTAAATTTTCGACGATTCTCGGAAGTCCCAGACAAAAAGGAAATTGACACCCTATTAACTTTTTAGATTTTTTTTTTAAAGACGCCACATTTCAGCAATGCTCCCCATTTCATAATGGGAATGAATTTTTAAAAATTCATGTAACTGATCTGAGGAAAATACCTCTTACAATACCTGATCACTTTCCTAAAGATGAAGGCGGGGGAAACCGTGTGAACTCCTGGCTTCTTATTAAGGCCAATATCTCGATGGCTGCCATCACCTGGTTAATTAAATGTCGCACGATTCACGCGTCCATTAATAAGATTCCTTCAGCAAAGCCCAGCAGAAGGAATCGAACTGGAACTAGAAGCCCAGGTGACCAAAGAGCGGCAGTCTGTAACCTCACCCCAGGGCACCGCCCACCCACGTGTACGCCAGTTAAGACCCTTCCCACCAATGCTTCCCCAGATCCCCAAACTCAGCACCGCCTCCAGGACGGTAGGGCGGTAGGGCACAGTGGGGGGATGGCGGGTGGTCTCAGGTATAGGCAGGTCTGATGGGAAGGCGTGTGGAAACACTAAACGCCTCAGTCAATGTTCGGTGGCCGTTTCCTCAGCCTCCCCTGGGTTCGCACCTTCCCAGAGCCGCCCTAGGGCGTCAGGGTGGCGATGACTCGAGCAGGGGGCTGAGTAGGAACTTGGGGGTGAGCCAAGGGCTCCCCCTCCGCGACTGAGACTAGCAGATAACAGCATGATTACTACTGCCTTTCGGTTTTGCCCGTTTCCAGGCCTACGGCGTGGATCGCAGTACCAGTGAGGAAAAGCAGCTTTTCACTCACCCAGCGTGGGCGCCTGGGGTTCCACAGCAAAGGCTGCCATCGCGGCTGCAATTACACTTAGCTCCGGACTTTCCCAATTTTCAAATATGGCGGAAACTCTCCCCACCGGTAGAAGCGCGCTACCTTATGGGGTTGCGTAACTTCCGGATATGCGCCACGCTTAAGTTGCGGGCGCCGGGGCAGTCATTTTGGAATAGGGCAAACGTCTCTGCGCAGAATCAGCATCTCCGAGAAGGAATGCAGTGGTTAGGTGATGAACCTGCTTTAAAAACTACAGTTCTGGGAATGCTTTTGTTCACGCTGTGAGCCTCCTAATTTTTTGGTGCTTGAGTTTCGTTGAAACATAAGTTCTTTTGCTCAAGGTTTCATAATTAGCGTGAGTTTAGCCAGTGCTCTGTCACCTGTCAGCTTCCGATGTCACACCTGGTAAAGTTGGCTTGAAGAAACGGTTGATGCCGCTTTCCAATGTCGATCTCACTGCTTAGTTCGTGAAGCTCCATTCTCAAAGCATCTCTATGCCATTTTTTAAAATGTGTTATATAGGCACAATTTGATATTAAAGCATAACTCATACTTGCCATTTTATTACATATTAATACAAAAGATATTAAATATAGGTGGCTAATAATAAACACTCGTGAACCCATCGCACCTCAGAAGTCTGTGCGCTCCTCTCTATCTCACCCCGGTTGTCTTTCTCCCTGAACTATACTGCTTTTCTTTAGAGCGTGTTCAAGATATCACACACATTCTATATATATGTATCCAAAAATAAGTTATTTCGTTTTGCTCACTATAAAAATGCGGTGCTACATGTATATATTCTGGGATGTGTTATAGAGCAAGTTTCCCAGTGAGCACTGACACAGAAGCCAGATAGCCAAATCAAAAAAACTTTATAACAGATTCGAATCTGGGCCCAAACCTCCACTGTCGCAGCAGTGATAGAGGCAAGAGCCCCGAACCTAGTTTTTGTTACCCTTATATACCCCCTTATCCTCCCCGGTTGCCCCCCCCTTCCCGATTACTCACAGGTCCCCCCTCCCCGATTCCCACAGGTACAAAGGCTGTTTGTCTAAGCGGAAGTTTCTCATGGCTTGGCTGCCTTTGCAATCTATCTATTTGACAGCGTTAAGCAGGATGCAGTTAACCTGTTCTGGGAACTGGCCTATGCAGCTGGGTCTCAGGTCTATATGCTCTATAAATGCTTCTACTTTATT